>JAAMPD010001351.1:0-25713 GCA_025266255.1 Trissolcus basalis | reverse complement strand
AATTGATCATGCGACGTCTTAATGGCAACGTTGATTCTCGACTCGGTGCATTAATTCTAGAAAGCTATGTTCGTTTGAACGACTAAAATCAAACGAAATATTCAAATTTCAAATGTGGCTCTCTACCTTCTCCTAGAGCTTGGTGCAAAAAAATAAAGCTGCTCTATAAGAACGTGTTTGAAAAATTTGTTTTGATGGAAAAAACTCTTCTTGAATGAGATAAGAGCTACGTTCGATTTTTTTTTTTTTGTACGAATAATAATGGTGTCACGGGTCTCGATAATTTTATAATATATGTCAATCCCCGTTCACGATGGATGAGAAAATTGATAGAAATAAACGATCCCTCACTTTTCCTAAGGCCACTGACTTATCGAATTCATAATGTCTCTTCTCTGTCACAATATTGATTTAAAGCTGATAGCGTCTTCGCGAAAAGTTGAACAAATTTATTTGAAAGAAAACCCGGTCGCAGAGTAACAATGAATCTCCGCTCGCTGATGTTATACTCCGGGCGATTTCATACATTATAATTGGCAAGTTCAAAACTTGCTAGTCACCGTTCATCGATTATCACCTCATCCAATTTGTCAACCCTGTGTGGTTCATTCAATACCAAAGTAGGCGTCGCAAATTTTTCCTTCTCTTCGATTGTACTCAGGGAAGAAGTGTTTCATTAATAGAAAAGCTATCGCATGTTCAATCGGTACATTTTTTGAACATAAAAAAAGTCGTAAACGCAACAGAGTTTGAAATTTCGTACGCACTTCATTGTGTGTGTTAGTGTCTTAACAAAGATGAAGTGCCTCAATGTCTGGCAAGAGGTTTTATTGGGACAAGTCAAGCGGGAAATCCACAAAGGGGAGGGATTGCCAGTCAAGAACATTTCGTATTGATTTTAATGGCGCTTGCATTGCATCGAAAGTAGATCGGATAAGTACCGTAGATCTCTCGTCTCGGTGTGAGACGTGTTGCATGGATCCGCTGATACTCGGTCACGTATAAAGCACTGATCCATTCAACGATACCCCCGGGTGATAGTAGATTCAATGTTTATCAAGCTACGTCGATGCTTAACCATCAATTAAGTTGCAAAATGAAATTCAAATGCATAACTTGATTCGCATTTTTGTTGACATGTTTTTTGCGTTTTATTATTTATTTTATTTTACACACAGAAAAAAAAGATATAGTAAACGTCTAAAAGTTTTTAAAAATTTTACCATACAATACAGTAACGTGGCCATAAGTACAAAAACAAAAGAAAAATACTACTTTGTTACATAATTTCAACCATACAGATGATAATTTTTCTTGAAATATTTCTGAAAAACAAAATAATATTGATAAAAATTTTGTTGTATTGTTTAATCTAATAAGAATGTCATGCATTTATGACTTCGTTACTATACTGTCTGGTAATTTTAATATAATCTTTTTTCTCCGTGTACAGTTTCATTACCTTTTTTTTTATTCGGCAAAAGTCATTTTCATCCCTTCTGATTCTTTTTTTTTACAGAAAATAAAAAATTACAACATTCTAGTGACATCGGAGGTGAAGAATTTGATGTTGAAACTTTTTAAATAATCCTTAAAGTTGAAAAAACGATGAGAAATATTTTATGAAGAATGGCGATGAACATTTTTCAATAAACAAATTTAGATCTTGAGCGGTGGAAAAATGGCAATAAAAAACGGGGCATTGGTTATTTAGCGAGTAAATTTTTCACCCCGAGATGACAGTAACGTTGAAAAGTGGGAATAAAGCGGCGGAAAGAAAATAATATATATATACGGAGCGCGAAAAGTGCAACCGTTCTTGATCTTCTTTTCTTTATGCCGCGGCAAACATATATTTGTAGGAACAAGACAACAAAGAGTAAGAGTTAAAATCACACAACTTGATTACGTAACCAAGTTCGCGTATTAATCATCGGTGGGAAGTAACTTTTAAAACTCGTGACCACATTATATCATTTCGTGCATTTCACCTAATTAACAATTCATATGACAACATTTTGTAATTTATTATTAGATTGTTGCAACTTTTATGAACAAGATTTATTAACCGGTAAGAATAATAACAGATTAAATATTTCTTTAAACAAATGAGAAGAATAATTATAGCAAAAAAAAAAAAATTGGCATTTGGGAAAATAAATTTCCTGCATTATTACACGTTGGGGTCGTATGGCTAAAGGATTTAGCGCATTAACAAGTCGCATTATGAAATGCAAATCCTGATGAATATTTCTTCAGCTAATGAAAGCCTTTAACCGGCGTTTTTGGAAGAAAAGTTGCTTCGGCGAAAAAAAACCGTAAATTTAATTAGAGCAACGGAGCTTGGCTCATTTCTTTATTTTCACTTTATGAAAAATATGAGCGTATTTATATTTGAAGCATCAGCGCTCTTCGTCATATTATATCTGGGTTAACGCAACGTCCATTTAGATGCGATTCGTTGGAACGAAAATTTTGTCAGTTTTTATTGAATTAATTAAAGGGCGCCTGAATTAAGAACTTTTGTCGCAAAATCTTGTGCAGAAAATTGCAAGGGGTAAAGCATCCGGCAGATAATCTGAGAGGGATGGTGCATGCGGGACCGCAGTATACGGATAAGTACGTTGCGGTGCAAAGGAGTGGATCGTTTATTTATGTAAAGTTGCAACTCATACGAATACAGACGGTATAAAGCAGTCAATTAATTAGTCAGTCTTTAACGAACACTACACGCCAACTTGTTTTGGATTAATTCGGATAATGATGGTATACAAAAAATGGTTCAACCTTTTTCTTTTCCAATGTTCTCTTTTTTTTATTCGCTCCTAATTAGCAGGCTATTTTTTGTTTTCTGTGTCTAAGCATTAATGAAATTAGATGATCTAAGAAGTTAATTTATAGATTGATGGAAGTAAGTTAATTTATACACTGATGGAAGAAACTCGGATCCTTTGGTACAAATTTTCTAACGAAATTTCACGATCTTATTTAATAATTCCGTAGATCGGAACTATAATTCAACCTGCGTTGGTAACATTAATTTCGTATGTTATAATCTATTAATTTATCTGCATCCCCCTCTATTAGATCAGAGATGTCTCTCTCCGGTAGATGCTCTCTGAGGTAATTTAATACTTCATTAGATACTCAATTTCGTATAGAAAAATCATAAAATAAAAAATTGGGAATAATAGAGAGTATGTACTGAGAGAAAGATTTAGATCCATCTATAGTGATATCTCAAATAACAAGTTGAGGTCTTAAAATCTAAATATCTTTTGTCAACATTAAAAATTATTATCACTTAATGAAATTGTAGATAAAACATAATTTGTGGAAAATTGAATATTTAAATAAAATAAAATCTTTTTTTATCCTACGTGCCACTATTTTACTATTGAGTGATCACTATTATCCTGGTTGTTATTAATATTACAATAAGTTGACTTATTTTTCATCTGCCAGCACATGATCTTTGTTCAAAAAGTTAAACGGAAACTTTTCTTTTTAGTATTGCAAGTTGACTCGCAAGATATTCAATCTTCCCGATGTGCGGCTTATCACTAGAAGATTCAGCACAAATCATGCGGCGCGTAGCACTTCTCATACGTCGGGATTTTTCCTTGACAGCAAAAAGAGGGGCCTGGATGGATGGAAACTCATAGAGAAGAGACTTTGTTATACACTGCGACGCGTCCCCTCTCGCGGGGGATAAAAAGGCAGCGCCACGTGACCGTCATAGTTGCGCAAAAAAATTTGCACATTTTTCATAATGCATTAATATGGATTTATCGTGACACCGATTCTATTTTCCAGATAACGCCCGTTATTTATGGCATTTTATTTTCGTTTACGCGATTTTTCATAATTCGCGCGCGCGGAGTTTGCAGTACAGGTGTTTCATTATTATTTTGCTTACTTTTTTTTTTTCGTTTTCGCTGAGGCATTCTAAATTTGACATTCTTCCCCACTTTGCCAACATTTTTTCCAATTAAAAAGATATAACGCTAATGAAAAATAATGCTTGAATTGATAATCACGGTGCTAATGGATGTTCGTTCATCTAAGAAGAAATTAGCCCAGAAATGTAAAACAGAGGAATCACACACAACCCGCGTTTCTTCCTCTTTTGTGTTTATTTATAGCGCGACATAACGACGGTTACTGGTAAAGCACATATTACAGATACATGAACACTCGAATCCGCGCTGAAGCATGAAAATAACTTTTCCGGTATTAACTCAGCCACAATTACGTGATAAAATATAAAGTAGTAATACAGAGATTTGGGCAGACACGTCGTTGAAAAATGAATGTCCAACAGAACTCTTTTAAATTCAATCACTTATTCAATCGTTGCAATTTGTGCACACGCTTCTTTTTTTTTTATCTAACTTTGTTATAACGAATCACTGCGTATATCTATGCTATCTATGTTAGAATTTTTCACTCCATTTAAATGAGAGCGCAGCGTATGTAAATTCGACTCACCAAGATCTCGAGAAACCGGATGTAATATTCATATTCATCAACCTCTCTGTTCACCCTGTTGCTTTTCACTCCTGTAAATAAACAAACGCCCCCTCTCAAGTTAGAATGATAATTGCATGTTTTTATTCATGTTTGTTGCACAATCAAACTTTGTTTCTCTTTTTTATTTTCTGCAAATATTTATATTTTTCTCTCTAAACACAGTCATTTTCAACGACCGTAAAAAGTGGCACTTTTGGCATAATTTGTTGTATTATGTCGTACATTTCGGATCGTATTCTTATGCAGAATCGTTAAATTAGCATGGAAAAAAAATGTTCATGAATGAGTAAATTCCTCAAGAGCCGTTAAATGAAGGGCGTAAACGTCGCTTATCATCGGCGAATCATCTGTAAAAACCAGCGGCCGATTTGCTTGTGTCGAACACGGCTCATTTGTTTCCCGTAATTGTTCGAGGGGTAAAAAATTGTGCCTCGTCACCTGCGTTGTTTCTGCTATGGATTTTTTTTGTTTCTTTTTTGCACATTGTAACGATGACGCGATAGATCGTCAGAGTCGGGGCTCGCAAATTTTCTCAAACGAGGGAACAAGTAGGCGCGCGGCGCGCAAAACTTATGAAACACACACGCGGATGGATCGATCGGCTTGAGGTGCACTTACCAAGTATCGACCTCCGTCGGCATCAGATTTACCGTGTACATGCTTGCCGCGCCTCCTCCAAACATATGTCATGTTATTTACGAGCAAGACATTACTCTCCGGCTGATTTACTATATAACGTGTGTATTCGGACTCGGGGGCAACGAAAAAAAAAAAAAAGTAAAAAAGGTATCGCGAAATTTTCGCGAGCACAATCGATACCCGGGCTAATGCGACGACATCGGCTGATTGATGCGCGCGCGATATTTGTAGCTTTTTCATTTTTAATTCCACTTTTCTTATTTGGCGCGGGCGATCGTGCGCCAATTTGACGGATGCATTTTCATCACGCTCGCCGCAAATAAGCCCTCGCCCGGCCGACAGATAAATCAGCGCCTATTTAATAAACATTAGCATTTCGTATTCGCCGGATAGAATAATAAGGATCGATAACAAATGGTTTTCCAAAATAGGAGAGAGAGAGAGAGAGAGGCCAAGCCAGACGCACGCAACGCGAATCATTCTACACAACGTTGCGGATTCAAGTCGCTACGTGCAAAATTTATTTTGGCAACGGCCGTATAGCAACGCACTCAGTATTGCCATTGATCCTAAGCCGCCGCTTGTTATCATTTAATTGTGCGTTGTAGATAAATTCTCTTTGTTACCATATACACGTGTTCCGCTTGCTCCGAATGCTTTTTTACCACCGAACGCGAGAGGGTGCAATTTTTTTCAAGCTTAGGCCATTTGTCGGATGAAAAACGAAAAATAGTCTGCTTTTTATATTGTGTTTATTTTTCTACATTTCAATTAAAAAAGTCAGTTTTTCAAACGTTTATTAAAACGAGAAAAAAATATTGATACAGAGAATCGTTCTCCGATTTTTCTGTATTAATAATTGAATATGAAAATATTATTAGATATTGCAATTGCGAAGCTCGAGAGATTGAAATAAAAAATTCATGTGTGGTGCAGTTTTAAATTGAGAGAGAGCGAGAGGAATGAATGACACAGATGAAAACAGAGACTTTTTTTTGTTATATTTATTATTATCATAAGAATAGGGAAATGTAGATTTTCCGTTGGGTAATATTTTCTTCAAATGAAAGAGAGAAGTGAAGTGAAATGACTCTGCTGAATGTGGATCCAGCAAATTGATTCACTTCCGCCGGCCAGTTTTGTGCTTATTAACGAATGTTTTTGTACGGCCGGTGAGGCCGTGTTTACTGCGCGATTGCTTTGGCAGCGAAATTACTTACGGCTTAATTTTTGCCTCAATTTACTTTTGCACGATATTGTATCCCAGTCAACAGAGCCAAACGAAGCGAACGATAAGAAAATAAGGCATGCAATTTTTTCGCCGTCCGGTGCTTTAATCAAGAATGAAACCAAATAAGCCCGGGAGAAGATTCCACGCGCATTAAACGTAGCTACATGCGAACTTTACATTTATCTTCCTTCCAAGATTCGATCTGGTAATCTCTTTACAACGCATCGTTCCTACCGGAATTTACATTTGAATTTCAACAATGATTATCGGGACATCAAAAAGACGCGCTGGACGAACTCCACGAGTTCCTACTTTTTATCCCGATTTAATAAACTGCGCGGACGAGTAGTCGACTTAATCAAAAATGATCTTTCCTGCTCTAAAAAATGGTCGATTCACAAATTTCTTTTGACAGATATCTCAAATTAAGAAACTTTAATACCTGAATTAGCTTTTTTTTCCTAAAATTTTGTGAGCACTGGAGTAAACAATCGGATTTTCAAATCTATTATGCCATGCACTTGAAATAACTTTTAAAATGAATGAAAATGGAAATTCAGTTAAAAATATCGGAAATATTTGAAAACATTAAACAACTTTCTATTTATTAAAATTGTTAGATGTTTCTCGTCACGGATGAAAATGTATCCGTCAATAGTCTATTTTATTATACTTATTTCCGCTTTTTTATAAATTTGTTATATACGAAATGTATTCTATTTTATATTTTATGAATTTATATAATGGAATTTATAAAAAAAATATACATAAAATATTATACTTATTGTCGGAATACATTTGCTACACGAAAAATAGATATTGTTTATATTTTAAAAATATATTTTCGTCCGTTCGGGTTCGTCAAGTATAAATTTTATAATGACCGAATGTAGAATGATGCTTTTAAGAGATATTTTATTCGTTTTTTAAGAGATTCATAACATCGATTTTATGTTTCTGAAGGATAGAGTCCTTTGTTATATTCTATTAAGATGGTAGGGGTGAACCGAGTCTGAAAAAAGATACTAATATGATTGCTGATTTCTTGAGATTATAATTTCACTTTGAATGACGGTTATGTTTGTAAGTGGTTGATAAATAATTAATGGTCGAAGGATCAAAGACAAAAGTTGGTAGACAAACGAAGTGGAGTGTTGAATGATCTATGTAAATTCGACGCGAGTTTGTATATAGCAAGGAGTAAATTTCGCGTAAGACGTAATACGTCGTTTGGTCCGACCTAAGCGGCAAACGAGGGTGCAGAAGATAGCATGGCGCGTTCGCAAAAACACATTAACAGGGAGTGCCAGCTCCAGTTACCCTGGTATCTTCTTCGTGTGTTAGCCGACCGAGTGTTGGCCCTTAGTATCTGTTGGATCGTATGCAAATCTCTTGCGGCTTAATTACGCGAACACGCCTACTATATGGGGTTGCAGTACGTATACGTAACGCGAACCGGAACCCGATATATTTTACAGCGATAAGAAGAAAGTATATGTACCGTCGAGCGAAAACCATCGTCGAGGCGCCTTGGATTTGGTTTACAAAGTCCCTACATGACCCCCGCAACCTCCTTGGAAATGTTTGCTAATTATTCGATCGATTGTATCACAACTGAAACTTGTGTTCAATTTGTTATCAGATTAAATTCTGATCGCATTGTAAGAACCCAATTCGATTACTCGATACGGAGCCCTGCCCATGACGTTTCTTTATGCCTATAATTGATTTTGGATTCCGTTCACTTCCTTTTCTTCTTTTATGATATCGATGATTTTCTTGTAATTTTCATTTGATAAATGTGTTCCCTGTTTTCTGTTTTAGGTGAGCACGAGTGATTTATCGTTTCTCCTGGATATGATCGTGAGTACATGTTTGTTTTTGTTCTTTAACATACACAACATTTCGTCTCGTAGACATTCTTCTTCTTCTTTTTTTTTTATTTCAAAAGATATTATCAAACAAATTTCTGTCAACAGTGTTTCAAAAATAAATTTTTGAGATGTAATTATATTAACGGTTATTGAGTTGGACGATTCGCTAGAATTTCGTGGTGGCTTTGGCGAATTGACATAATTGATCTGGCTGAATGATTTAACTTGATTACTGAATTGATCCGGAATTTAGATTGATCATTTATGTAGGCAAAGCATTAAACTAATAGTCTGGTTATGACCAGCAAATGTGTTGACCCAAGTTTACACGTTGATCAAATATGATTATCATATTTTTGGTACAGCGTCGTGTAACATCGTTGGCTGCATTTTTTTTCTCCACAATAACTCTGAAAAACTAAACAGTTTCTTAATCGTTGCACTAATTTGATGAGAATCACCTTGCAAACTTTCAAGTTACCAAACATAATACAACTTTTTTACTGAGTTACTCTAATTTTTTTTTCACCACGTCTAATCAAGTTCCAGCGTGCAAAATTCATTTTGCTTGAAATTCAGTTTGGTGCAGATTGTCGCAATCCAATCACATATCAGTGGCAGAGATATATTCATTTTTAATGATTGTAACACACAAGTTGAATTCTTTAGACATTTGAATTGTCACCCTAACTCACGCCATCTTGAATAGGCCACGCCCACGTGTCAGATCCTAATATGTTTCTTTTTGTCTGGGAATTCACAACGAAAGTCTGACAGGAAACCGCGCAGTATTATAGTTTGGATGAAGTTCAGCTCGCAAGCGATTGCTAGTTTAAAACTGGATCCAAATGTGTTACGTACTTTTTTTCTTCCCTTCGATCATTAGCCAGCCATTTTCACGACGTGACTACCATCTCGATGTGATCCACTTGAACTTTCCGGTCCAGTGTTGAACATACATCTTATACAAATTTGAATTTATAGCTGTCGATTCTTCCGTCACTCTGCCGGGGGATAAAATAATTCCAAACTGGTAGTGAATATCTCTCGAGCTGTCGTCTGAAAAGGGAAACATAAAAACTAAACAAATGTGAATATAAAGAAGACGAGAGTATGATGTAAAAGAAGTTGATGCGGACAATGAGTTCGCCTAATTTGAGGTGTAACCAAAGTTAGTCTAATTGCTCGTGTTCGGTTTCGCTAACATTCTTAGACACTATTGAACGTCAGCGCGTCGTCTCAGAGCATTTATGCGCTCATTAATACGAGTTACGGCAGGTAGGTTGAGTTACGATTTCAGCGCTCTCTCTCTCCGTTGCGCGCCCTTTGTCCGTCTGCATCTTCGCCGCAGTCTCGCTCGCATCTTTTGAGCTGCCATAATGCCCGGTGATTAATCCCCTTGGGTTTGCGAGAGCAGGCAATACCGCGGTGCATCTTGCCACCTTACCTTTGCTAAACCCGCCGTGGAATCATTATTTCACCTCTCTCCTGGAATTTTAATTTGCAGCTTTATCACGCGCCGCTTCTCATCTTATCCTGTCCTGTCTTGTCTTAGTCAAATCTGCGACACGAAAATTCGTCTTCCAGCCAGGATTATTGTTTTATTCATTTTTCGTCATTATTTTTCCGCTCAAGAGGCTGACTAGTTTCAGAATATCGGGCGCACAATTAACAGCTAAATTACCTCAGGGATTAGGATTAAGGTTTTCTGCCAGGCATTTTTTTACACGACTTTTGCTCCCCGACGTTGACGTTTTTTGTTCCGCCTGAAATGAAAGAACCGTGGAATTTATGGAGATGTTGAAAAGAAAATTTCAAATTAATTTTCATTCAACTTTTCGAATTTGGTTCCAACCTTTCCTCTTTCATCCTCGAATAACTTGAGTAGTATGTATTTTTTTTTTTTTTTCATTTCGATATTTTTTGTTTCGTTTTTTCTTTTTACTGCAAAATATTAATCACATAAAAAGGACAATGTATCACTGGGAATATTGAGTTTGATTGATATATCAAAGAGTCGGTCTCTGATCCATTGGTCAAAAATGAAACAGTTGCGATAATTTATATAAGCAGAGATAATGCATAGCCCAGAAGTGTCTATAAATTTTAGCCTCCTTGCTTTTTGACGTACATATTTCGCGCTAACTGCAGGGGCTGGCAGCCAGTAAAAGGCCAGTTTTGTTCCCGTAATTCGTGCTCATCAATCTTATCGGTCGGATTCTTTAAGAACAGTCTACTAATCGACTAGATATATTAGACGCATCGAATACTGCATACCTGCGTTATTTAAGACTCCCGAGTTGGCAGCCTTGGCACTCTTAAGCTCTTTTTGCATTGCTCCAACGAAAGACAATTCTTAATTGAATCGCAGTCCAACCCTTCCTTGAATTTAATGCCCAAATAACTTGGTTCTATTGAATCTGTTCTTTTTTTATTGTTCATTGTTTTCCATCTCTTTTTTTTGTTTGTTTGTTTGTTTTTTTTGGTCTAAATTTGGTTTTATTTTGATCATGCAAATATATTTTCACCTCAGGGAAATTGAATTTGGGAAAACAAGAAGAGACGAAAAGTTAAAGAAAGCTGTCTAAAGGAGGTCGACGTAGTTGGGGAATTGACAAACGATGTGTGACAATTTGCGAGGAATCGCGTAAAGTGCAACCAAGATGGCATTACCAAGGCATGAATAGGCTATTATAGGTGGCGATGTCGAGATAAGATTGGAGTCGTTAGATTAAGAGTTAAGAGGTACACGGGCCTTGGACGCAGCAAAACATCGTAGGCTTGGTGCGACTGCTCCGCAGTCGTGATATTTATACGACGAAATTAATTCGGCGCTGAGGCAAATTAACTTTCCGTGGCTTACCGCCAGACACGAAGTCCGCTTGAATTTCACCACCATAGTCCAATGGCGTAATCGCCGGTCCGACTACGTGACTAGTTCAGATTTCGTACGTCATTGATTTTCAGTTGATTTCATATTTGAATCTTTATCTTAACTACGAAAGATTACATCATTACAGATACACAAAGCTAATCTCCCAAAAAGTTTCTTTTTTGTGCTGCTCTTAATTACAGAGAGAACTAAATTCTATTAAAATTTACTGAACTGTACAGTATATGGGGGACTGATCTAAAATTCGGGAAAAAAATATTAAAGTTTACAAATTTTTATGAATGAAAAATTAATATTAGTTTAGTAATTTTTTATGCTCATTCGTCAAAATTTGTTGTAAATTTCAATAATTTTTTTACGAATTTCAGATTTGTCCCCCATATACTGTACAGTTCAGTAAATTTTTATCTGTAAATTGTAATAATTGATAGAATTGTTTTCTCAATTTTAAAGGTGGTTGAAAAAATAAAAAGAAGAGAAAAAAAATGAAAGAAAACATTTTGAAGAAATATGACGAAAGAAAACTTTTTGAAATATTAGCTTTGTCCGGATGGAAACGTCCGGACAAGGGGCACTTTCCCCTATGAAAAAAGGTTTTGGAATTAATAGGCATTGTCTTGGAAGTTTTAGTATATGATGGGTAATAAAGTTAGCACGTAATAACTAGCTAAGGATCGGGAGAAATTTGAATGAAATTTTCAAGTCGAATGCATGGTAATTGACTGGTAATGAAGAAAATCAATAGCTATAGAAATAGTTGGGCAGAGAAGTTCGATGCATGTGACACGATTATTCGGCCAAATTCCGTTTTATCAGCGATCTGCATATAATAATATATTACGTCGTTGCAGTGCACATACACACTCGGTCCCTCGTATAGCGATCGATCTTTTTTGTGATGCCTATCAGTTAATTTGCACAAGGCGCTCTCCGATTTTTATTAATTTACACGCGTCATGAAAAAATCAACGCGATATTGTGTGAAAAGGTAATTGCAAAATCTTGCATTTTTATTATCAGTTCTCCAGCAAATTGCTATCTGCTGTGACAAATTATTCCCCGGGAACAATTATCATCATTTTTTTATGTCCCCCGGTTTTGTTCAATTTATATTTTTTTTCACCGTCTCATAATAATTCATAGTGTCTCTTTTTTAATCGTATCGAAATAAATTATTCATATCGGAATACAAGATTAATACTGCATTTTTATTTCACATCACAGATTTTAAAGGTTAAACATTTTAATATTCTACAATTTTAATAAAAGCTTTCCTTTGTTAGGAACGTTTTTGTCTTTCGACCCTCGGGGCGTAACATTCAATCACCTAATCAGAATTCAGAGAGGGCGATGGTTCCAAATTCGGCGATGACATTTCGCTCGGTAGTATAAAAAGCTTTGATTTCGAATCTAGTTAATATGACGAAGCAAACATTCACGGATTGTAAACCCAATGGACACGTAGAAATATATTGTAATACATTTCATTAGCGGAATGTAGTCGGTTTCACGCATAGATTGTTAAATAGAAATTTCACGAAGGAAATGCCCAGTTGCCCTGCTATGTTGAATAATCAAGCTTCACTTGCAGGTGTCCAGGAATTCCATCAATATATGCTTGCGGCTAAATGAGATTCGCAGAAATGTCATAGCTCAAGGTATTTCTTCACCGGTGACTGATCTGACACATCTTTGCGATGGAGCACAGAATATTATCAACCGAATATTTTGGGTCATATTAATTCATTCCTACGAGCTCGATATAACTGCCAATATTTTTGTGGCTTCCGTTAAATAAATTTTATATCTTTCAATAATAACGAATCAACTAATTTTTAATTTTCATTTTTATATTGATTAATTTCATAATAAATTAGAATATTTTGTTTAAAAATATCATTATACAATTATCCAAGTTTATGCAATGAAAATTCTCAACGAAAAAAAATTTAATATTGGGTTCGGTATTATACAAAAATATAAAAAAGCTCTCATGTAGTTATTAATGAAAGCCACACATATTTTCTGATGAAAACTCTGTTAACCAAATAAAATAGGTTGAAATATATGCAAGATCAGAATCCTATCCCAAACCATTTTTTTGACGTCAGACAAATTTGATATCGTTTTTGGATATCAATTTTTTCGCAATCATCAAAAAGAATGTTTAATGCGAAAAAAATTGGAAACGAAACAAATTTCAAAGGCACAAAAGAAAATAAGTTCGATTAGTTGAAGGCTCGCATGAATCGCAATCGATACGTTTTTGGCTAACGAAAGAACGCACGATAAATGATGTACAAACTCGATTTGGTCATTAGGAAAAAGCGATGCTATCAGCCGGTCTCTTGTGTGAAGTTTTAGGCCATTACAGGAGTGCTTTGTAAATAGCGGTGTATAAATTTTGTTCTGCATCCAAGTCACTGCACTCATGTGCTACATTAATTTTCAACTTCAAACATCACTCATTATGTAAATTGATTCAAGAAGAAAAAACCTATGATTTTAAAATCACTACAAAGCTAATAATAATAAAAGTGAATTTTTCTCTAACTATTTTCGTTAACATATTTAAAAAATTGTACGACATTTTTTTATAACAAGGGAATCGAACTATTTGAATTTTTTTCATACCAGCAGAAAGTAATCTTAAAAGCGTAACAAAATTTGATGAGAAAAATGTGATTTTTACAAAAATATTACAAGCCTGCCCCCCCCCCCTCTCTTAACTTGACGATTTTTTTTTTCAGTACTACGCGTTGACGTAGATTTTTCGTTTATTTCCCTCATGTTATTTGGCTCCTACATCCCAAGCTCTATATCGAACGAAAAATATTTAATACTCTCATGGCCGAGTATTTTATCTGGAATTTTTTTTCATCTAATTTTATCAGACACTAAACTCATCGGAGCTACCAAAATATTTGAAATTTTATTTTTACTTTTTTCTGATAGTCGTTATTTTTTCATAAAGGCAGGAATTTTTTGTTTTTTTTCATAAAAAATCAATTTTTACTATACTTTTTAAAGTAAGGTTAATTGTCGATTTGAAATAAATATCGCAGGTCAAATGGTGTTCATTCATGATGCAAAATGCTGGATAACAACTCATTTTCAGCTACTTTGGAGGATGGTGTAATATTTTTCGCTTAATAATAAGAATAAGATAACTTTTTTTTTCGTATTGCTGAACTTTGCAAGTTTGCTTTGTCATAACGAAACAGGTCGCTTTTATTCGAACGAAGCTAAACAAGAAGGAAGTAAAGAATGTTGCAAAAGTGTGGCAAACTTTTTGATCTGAGTTAACGCAGTTTTCATGCCTTTTATTTACACGCTACTATATATTGAGTATAAAAAAAAAGTTTCGCTAATGCTGTTCATCTTCTGGACATCGCACCTAAGTAACAACTTTTTATTTATGTGATAAAACAAACACTTAATAGTCAATTGACGGGTTTATCGAAATACGATAAAAAGAAATATCCCGCCGAAAAAATTGCACTACTTTTCTTCTAATTTTATTTGTTTCAACTTTATTTTTTATTCTGTTTGTTAAAGCAAAACAAAACAACGGGTTGAAAAACAGTTAACTTTTTCTAACAATGTTACCCCAGTCGTATTCTAAAAGTTTCGTGCTAAAAAGTAATTTCGTGATACCAATTTGAAACTTTGAAATATGTCTGACATTATTTTTATTTATAATAGAATAATTATATGTTGTTTGCCTGGAACAGCATGATGGTGGGATAAAAATGATTAAGCGAACATTTATGATCACGAGCGTCAATTTATGATGGAACGAAAAATTTGCTGGCATTTTTCACTCACTCAAAATCGTCAAGCACGTACGAATCAAGTTTGTATTTAACAAAAAAAATGCACACAATGTTTTCAAGTGAATTACCGTGAATTTCGCACGAATCGCTAAGTATATCCTTATATTATTATACGCGATGATTGTGGTCACCTAAATATCAATTTCACCTGCCGCTCAACTAAAGTGACATCATAATTACCTGACGCAAATTGTTCGCTTCTCGACGTTCAATTTACTGAATTCTGAATTAATTCTCGTCACAAAAATGTTACTGACAAATGCAAAATAATATTATTTCCAAAATAGAATCGAACAATCAGATCCATACAGATGGGTTCGTCGCGGTTCATTTTTTTTATATGAATAAAAAAAAGAGATCGAGATGCTTATCACACGGTACATAAATTATGTCCAAATGAAATGCGATTGTTTTAAGTGCGAGATCGAAAACGTCAGCAGCCATGGATTGTGAGTCAATTTTTCGTCGCAAAAATATCGCTGATTTGTGCAGTGTAACTTATGGGCACTGCTAGTTCCAGATCCACCACTCTCGCGGTAGTTGCCTCTTGTCACGGCTCAATTGACTCGACGGTCACGAAGAAATGGCCCGGCAAACTGCTTTTTCTTCGACAAATTCGTCGGCAAACTGGCCGTGCTCGAACGATTACGCGGAGAGCCACGTACGTATACACTCCCGCGTGCAATCTTGCGTAACGCTTATTGGAAACTTACGAAAGGAAATTGAAAAGCGATAAGCGGTTACTTTTTAGCCAACGTGAAAACCTACGCCGATTAGCCTTTTCTGCTCTCGCGTCCCTGTTCCTCTCCTCCCCCTCTCCCCTCCCAGCAGTTTCGATTTTTATCCCCAGTGCAAGTTGGTAAAATATTTTTGGATTCTAATATATTGAACAGTCGCGTGATATTTTGGTATATCAGTGTTGTCAGAATAAAACGAACGAAGTTTCCGTATTCATTAATTCTCGCAGGATACCGATATTGCAATCACTGTTGCATTGTTTATTTTCTGTTCTTCTTTACCCCCCAAATAATATCGAATAAATGATCGTCACAATTCAATTGCTTGGTTACAACGCATTCCTTCTAATTCGTTTAATTGACGAATATTGTATACGCGATATTGAAGAAAGCATTTTTTTCGTTCGGAATTCTTTCATTCGGAATATTGACTTTTAACTAATGTTTTTTGTATTTGAATATTATTTATTTCTAGAACGATTGAATGTTCTTCAAACACTTCTGACTGTCAATCAATGTGTGTATAAAAGTTCTGAAAAAAGTTCTCACGGTGGTTTAACGTTTAAGTTTTGTTTTGTTTTTTTATCAAACTGTTTTTCATCGTCTGTTAAATCACACGTCGATTATTTGTGCAAAAAAATTGAGTGAAAAAAGGGGCGAGAAAAATGTATGAAAGTTTTTATGGAATTAGAATAAAAAGTTAGGTTCTATTAAAGGGTTATCGATAGATGGGATGAACATTTGCTTGACAAATTGAACGGTTTATTACCATCATTACATGTTTTGAGTTCATTTCAGCGATATAGCACTATCAAACTGTCAAACCACAGTTCATTACGTAAGACTCATTTAACCGTGTCGTAACGTCGTTACTATCGTGCTCGCAATTTGGGCTCGATGAAACCAAAAAGTCCGGACAAATTTTCGGCCTAATAAATTCGTTAAACAATCCGCGTTCTTTTTTATTGCATCGTATTTTTTTTGTCGTCAACTTTTAGTATCTAAGCAAACTCAATTACCTGGATTTTGTTGCTGTTACACGAGCTACACTCTGTTTACACACAAATAAAGCACCGAACGTCTTATATGTGCGTTTGGCAGAAAGTTTTCGTTTGAAAACAAAACAATGTAACTGTTGTTTGACAAAATCCAAACGAGGTTGCAACAAAGTTCTTCCGATTATCCGGATTTCAAAATTTCGTCAATGTTTGCAGCTGAAGGGAACCCGGTGATGAGCTAATTAAAAATGACAACTGCTCGAAATAGTGCTCTCAAACTTGCTCAGAGGTATTACCGTGAACGAGATCTGCAACAAAACCCAATCGAGTTTGTAATTTAGTCAAGAAGTTACGAAATCCTAGCTAAAAAGCAGCTGCGATTGTTATTTGCGCTCTCGCGCAGTAATAAAACTTTGTTTGTAATGGTTTAGCAAATGAGTTGTGTCGCTCTGTGTAATAAGCAAGATTATTTCGGGCCGGCATTTTTGGAACGAAAAGATGTCTTATTTTTGGTATCAAAACAAAAATATACAAATAAAGGTGCGAACTTTAAACTGTGTATTCCAAATATCAGGCTTTGCTTCTATCAAAGGCTTTTTGTAACTTCGTATCATACTTGCTCGGCTATTAGAAGAATGCGATTAACATATGGTTTTTGAGCTGCAGCACATCGGTCACTTTACCACACAACCGCGACGAGGTTAAATGAAGAACTGTTGCTGCTGTGCATCTTGACAAGGTTAATGTTTTTTCATCATTTTACAGACAATTTGTTTCCGAGGTGAAATCATAATATTCTTCTGTTTATCTTCCCTCAATATTAACGGTCGGTTTATAATTGATACCCTGAAACACACATGACAATGGAATTAAAAAATATTGAAAAATGTTTTTATTTCTTAAATGAATGTTTATCAAATTGGAACCTGTTAATTGTTTATTAATAAATGATACCAGTGAAACTCCTTCACGGAAAAATGATATATATTTAAATACCTAACTTTTTGCCGCTGAAAATATATTTTATATATATTTCGACATATATATTTAACCGTATATTTTCAGTAATGTCATGGTTAAAATCTATAAAAAATAATTTTTCAATTATATTCTCAAATATAGAATAAATATATGTTCCATGGAATTTTAATTATATCAAATTTGAAAATATATTTTACATATACAACTTTTTGCCGGAAATATATTCATTATTTTTCGACATATATTTTTGTTTATATGTTGATGTATATTTTTTCCGTGAGGGTTATTTCCAAAGCGTATCATAAATATTAGGTACCGTTTGGTTTTGCAAATAGTTGGACACCTCACAGTTTGCGTTGTAAGTGATTCATCTGTCTCTAAACATCGGTAGTATTTTACGAGCTGTTTATCGTATAGAAAGAAGTCCGAATAAATACATCAATTTGTCATTTCTAATTCGCCGAAGATTACGACTTCACTGAATCTTGCTGTCTGTCAAGCGTTGAAACATTGCCAGAAACTGGGACAAATATGTCAAATGTATTAATACACGAGACATTCTTTCTTTTACAATGTGTTGTGTGCCTTTGCATCAGCCGAGACCGGGTATAATTGAAACATTGCACGTAGTTAATGGGACGTACAAAAATTTATTAAAAACGTCAAAGTTGAAAATTTAAAATGAGTATTTTATTTTGCTATGAAAAAAAAATTTTTTTTTGTCTTTCGTGATTGTACAAATCACTGACTCATTTAGTTCAGGCTACGTCCGTATATTTAGACGCGCGGTCTGAATTTACGCGCGACATTGTCTCCAAAGATTATGATTCCCAAAGACATGCTGACACACGACGTCATGTCTAATGAAATTAGTTATGAATATTCTGAACACGTATCTTAGCAACTGCGGACACTGGATATGTTTGCAGACATCTCGCTGCGAATCATTTCGCTAATTAATTCTGCTATGTGATATATTCCGGATTGATGCTCCGCAAAAATGCAAAACTGTGCAAACACAATCACCAAGACTGTCTTTGATTAAAAAAAAAATCTTTTTTAATTTCAGTGCCATTTCCATTTTAGCCATCGGTTGAAATCAATTTCTTTGAATTGTCAAGTTTGCACGTCCAACGAACTCGGGGAACAAATTTCCCATTAACTAATTACAAGTTTGCGCGCGTCGTTCACAAATTTCGGTTAAGCGATTATCATCCCGGTGAAAATGAACTTTGCCAATTCCCCTTCGAAATTGTTTACCAATGTCTCTCGCAACATTTGTTAGCTGCGCGCTTAATTTGCAGTTGCGTCCCGTGGACGCCGTGCGTTACCTACCAAGGAGGCCGGGACAAACGTCACCCTCGCTGTGTAAACACATCAGGCCAACGAAAAAGCGGTAATTAACGAAAAGCCCGGGATCGATCGAATTGTCACAGTCAGCATTTGAGATCTTCCTAATTTGCGGGCAGAAAATTCTCCGCAGAAAAGTGCTGCGTTTGGGCTATGCAAATTACAGCCAATGAACATCGCGTTTTAATTTCCTGTCTTGCAGAAGTCTCGTGAGAGGTTTCGCAAAAAATGTCTGTTCTTTTTTTTTTTGCATTTCTTTGGGCAAACGTTGATGAGCAATTAATGTGTTCCCATCTCGGCAAAGTTGGTGTTGATGAACTGATCACGAGAGAGCAAGTTTCTATACGAGCGGGCATTAATTCATTTTTGCAAGTTCTGCTGGCGCCCCGGCGTGTCGGGTCAACGACGACGGACTCTCGATCTAATAATTCTGCGCAACTCGACTCGGCTCAAACAATAGTTTCTATAGATGTAAACGACAGTTTAACGGATCCCTCGTACAGTTTATCTCCGTTCGATGTTAACTACATTTCTACTCCACCGCTTTATATTTCTGATTCGAACTTCGTCAGCCACACAATCCCCCGGGCCAACAATTAACAACGTGTAAAAAAAGTAATTCCTAAATCGTTTGATTCGTACACCTGCGAGAGCCCGTGATCAACTTCTATATCTGGCGCCGGATTTACCACCGCAAAACAATTCCTGAATCGTTCGTACAAATTTTTCATTTTCCAAAAAATATATAATGTTACACAGTTTTATTTATTCGTTCGAGTTTATAATTTATTGATTATTATTTTTTGTTTCCTTGTATCCAAGTATATTTATGTATTTATTCAACAAACTTTATTTTCTCGGTAAATTATCATTGTCGGTATAAATAATTTTGATTCGAAACTTTATTTTTTAATTTGATCGCTGAATAATTTATCTATCATAATATGTAATTCGAGTTATTTTCACATCGAACCATGTTTCAAGATGTAAATCCGATCGAACGCTGTGATCAAATCTCGTGACTTACTTCGATATGCGGAATTATGAACTTTGCTTAATTATTCATTAGAGGTAAAATATAAGAAGTCAAAATAATAATGGCAAGAATTTTTTTAAAAGTTTTTTGAATAGTACAAAAATATTTCACTGAGAATCAATGATGTGACATAGAGACAGTCGAAGTGAATGTGACAGTATTAAAATTCATCAATAAGGTTTACACTGGTTCAATAATAACAAAAATCGTTGAATTTGATTTTTCCCAATTAAAATATAATGTTATTTTTGATGATGAATGAAAGTCAGTGGTTACAAAAAATCGAGTTCATAGGAATGTTGATTCATGTTCGGATATGTTTATTATGGACTCAAGATCTGAATTCGATTTTTGTAAACACTAACCTTTTTTCATCGTCTTAATTGGATTGACCCTCCAAGTTGTCAGAATTACCCCAACGGAGCTTAATCATTTCAATAGCCCGACCACAATTGGTACTTTTTTGATACTTTTTGTTACCCATCGGTACTTTTTCGTATCCTCAGAGAGAGTCGCAAGTTACAAACCCCTCGACTAAAACATAAGATCAACGACCTGCATAAATTATATGCTAGCAGCTAAAATGAGGTAAGTTCACGTTTCACTTCGCCAGCGCGTAATCCCAAAAGTAATATTTATTATTCACAACTGCTCCCATGTAAGATTCCAGGTCTGTGGATTAAGTGCAATCAAATCACAAGCACTTTTATTCATAAAATTATATTTAGTTTCTAATCTTTTATCAAAACATTAATTATTCAGAAATAATTTGAATTTAAAGGAAACAAAGCTGACTTGTGAATATTAAGATAATACAAATTCGGATTACAAAATCAATTTAATTTTGAAAATTCAACACACTTGTCGGAAAGGCTAAGCATTTAATAAACACACCGAGACGTTTGTTTATATCTTTCCTGACTTGTTGTCACAGGCATCTCACAAGCACATTAAATAATTATGGCCGACGATCATCAACATTTTATGAAACCCTGCTCAGTTGCATATTAAAACATTCCGTGCATATCACTCATTAACAATAAAACTTTAACGATTACATTATCCTTAATGAAGTTTTGAAACCACTCAAAATGACGACTTTATTTTTGACAATATTGTTTAAACAGGATTATGAATTACATCTCAATTACGGGAAACTGTGCGGTTCAACTAGTTGCAAGCTTTTGATTAACTTAATTTTGATTCTGTTATTAAATTACACTCTAAACCAAAATTTCCCAGAGGCAACGAATTGTAATTGTTGACAATTGAGTGTTAATGCAAAATTTGTTTTCTTCATAATTGTTTCAGAAGTTTTGTCTTGAATTCAGAATTAACTTTTTGATGGACTAAGAAAATTTTAATTTTTGAAGAAAAGGTTTCATTAAAAATTTATTAAACTGTTTGTTGGTAAGGCAATTTTTGGCACGGATTGCACGGATATTTAAAAATTGTACCATACGATGAAACGTGTCAATTGAAAAGTATTACTGAGTATAATTCTAATTCATTTCGGAAATTTTTAGGTAAAAGAATAACAACTGGAAGACTGAAAATTTTAGACCCAACGTCAGAGGCAAAGAACCAAGATGGTAATAAAGAAACTTTCAAGAGAAAAGGTTTGGTAACCAAATTTTTAGACGATTGTTGATAAGAAAATATTTATTTTAAATTTGTACATTTTTGATGATACGTTTAAACAGTATTTCTAAATATCACTCTAATTTATTTTTGAAATTTTCAGCTACAAATATGTTGACTAGAAAATGGCAAAATTTAGACTGAACCGAGGCAACCGTCAAGATGGCAATAAAGAAAAGGATGACCTGACCTGTTTGGCTCCGTATTAATGACACCCGGCATATTTCATTGATATAATTACCAGGCTATTTCATAACTGTATGTAATTCGATCTGGCAATGACAGGCGTAGTAGTTATTACAACGATTGATACGTGTCGAGTGATTTGTCGCAATTGGTGGGCAACCTGGCTTGGCCAGGTCGCTGTTTCGACGCAGTGGTAATTGATCAAAGTACTAGCGGGACGGAGGTATTTGCAGCGCGCAGAGCTTGGCATGACGAGAAGCGGGTAGGGATTGCGGCACGTGTGTCTCAAGTATGACTCATGGATATGTGCGTGCTATATTCAGACTGCACTTCCACCGGTCAGCGACTTAATGTTAAACATTTATCAAAAGCAATCCAGCCGGTTCATTAGACACACGCGATCCGCTGCCTCGATACACACTCAAGACCTATGAAGAACGCGCAGCAACGACTCGTGCGACAGGTGACAGTGCTGATATCGATCGAGAATCCGGAATTTATCTACGTCTCCTTGTACACAAATTTGCACATGTTAAGCACCCGTACGTTCTCAATGATTTACTCCCGTCCGGCCGCGACTTTATATTCAATTATGCGAATTTTAATCACCCTAGATGCTACACCATGTATCGTAGATTTTGTGCCAGTTATTAAACGCGACTTTATTTGTGTTTTTTTTTTTTATTTTCATAAATAAATGCAAGAAAAATGAACGCTCAATTTTTTTACTCAATCCGAGAGAAAATGGGAAATAACTTGTCTGAGCTTTTTTTTTTAATTTTTTTATTATTAATTGTAGCAGTGACAAACTAATAATGACATATAAATTTTCATTAAACTTTCAATTTTCAGTCGAATAACATTCCATTTAGAGTTTACAGTGTAATACGAAATATAAAAAGTATTAAAAGAGTTTATTTTTTGTTTATTTTTCTTTCGACGTAGAGGCAATTCAAGTGTGTACGAATAAGCTGGTTTAGTAATTTTGAAATTATTAAAGAACTATTCACAAAAGACCAGATGATGTTTAATGCAACATTCAAATTATTTCTTGCGTTGCAACATTTCAGATCGGAGCCATGACCCCTTCTCTCCAGACTTGTAACATATGACGCAATCTTGGCAGAAATCGTCAGGAATTCGCGACATCTTTAATGTATGAGAAGGCGCTGAGAAGAGGAGGGATCAAGTTGGAGGCAGTGCCGAAAGTTGCAGCGAAAATAGCATAATGGTGAACCGCGACAATCATTGTCACTGTCTAAGTCAGAGTTATACGATTTTGCGGCGAACAAAATTTCGCAGTCCCAAAATCGTTTGACACAAACTCGTTTAACAGGAGCGGCAAAACATCAAACAAAATTGAAAGACTCGTTTGTAAACTTCATTTAGAACTTGAGGTGGACCGACAATTCGCATTTACCACTTTTATTTTGACTCGACATCGCCATCTTGAAAACGGACAAGTTGCTCGGTACACTTTGGCCTTTTAGCGTTCGGTCAAATTAAATTGCATCGAATGCTTTGTACCAGGCAGAGCATTCAACAAGTTTGATTGTGAAATATGTAATAACGAAAGTTCGCGTCTCCGTTTGGCTCCGCTCGTTCTCGATAAAAATTTACTAAGCATGTCCTTAACGAAGACTACAAACTGTTCGCTTGGGCATAATTGTCTGGAAGCTTGACAGCAAAGTTTTTTAAGCTCCTCGGAGACGGCGCAACAATAAAACAACCGATCTCACACCGCTGACCTCAACTTCGACTGCAAGTGTACACTAATTTATGTGCATTCATTTTGCATGTCCCCCTCGCCACTGTACTTTGCGTCACGGCAAATTTTTTCCTCTTCAGTGCGAACTGGAAGAAACTGCAGGAGAGCGACTTGAAAAAACTGTCCCAATTGCGTTACCGCCGACACATTTTTGCCTCAAGTCAGATGTGAAAAATTTAACTGCTTGATGACTAATTGATTGCGGTTGAATCATTAGTTATAATTGCTAATAAAAGTGAGCGAGAAAAAAGGACGATCTGTAAGGTTTTGAATTTAAAAAATTCACAATTGAATCTGAATTCGAAAAACGAAGTGGATTATTATGATAGAAAATTAACATAGCTTTTCAAGTTCAGTTCTCTGTACGTTGAGACAACGATATTGCAGAAAGTTTATAATAGTTATTATAATGAAAAATATTATTCCCTCAGTACAATTGGTTTTCTTCGTTTGAACATGACTTGTTGGTTGCAAAAATATTTTATAAGAATGCATGGAACTTGTGACTGAAATTTAGTATTGTAAATGTCACCACATCTTATGATACAATTAGTTTTGGTGCCATTATGAATCTCCCTTGACGTGTGTCAAAAGTCAATGTGTTGTAGTAGCAATTAAACGCCTTCATTAATGGCGACGAAGACTTCGAAAGCTTTATTAATACAGCAAATTAATATTGGTGAGAAATATAATCAGCATGCTAAATTGACTGTAATAAAAGCCAGGAAAATTTAATTTAATTCGGATACTTACTTTTTAATTGCAATAAAAAAAGACCAGGTTTTTTTCGTTCTATCTCATCTGTTTTAATTTCATCATGTTCCTATTTATTGAATATCAATTTGGGTGAATCGAGCAAGCCGCATAGATACGAAATCGAAGGTCATTATAATGGTGAATTGCACACAGCGGTTGGAATACGCAAATATGAATCGAAGCCTCTGTCACAGGTTTTTGTCGTCCAGCTCCTCCTCGCCAGACCGTTTGTTATATCAAACGCAAATTATTAAAGGCTTTTTTTACATTACGCTTTGAACATCCGAGTGTTTGCATCGTCGCGCTTTATTGTGAATCGTTTATGACCACATAATAAATTACGAACAGAGAGGCCGTTCAGAGTTAAAATGTTGACAGTAACTTTGCACATGAAAACAAAGCTAGATCCTCTATAGTAATTTGCGTGATGTTTAAGTCTGTCAATCAGAAAATTACTGGATAAACATTCTCCGCTGTAGATCCAATCGGTTAATTTTGTTTGACCCGTAGCGTATCAATCTTTGCAGCTGTCGCTTTTCTCGCAGCTATCAAATCACGTATAATTTTCGTATTCTAACAAATCGTGTATTAATAAGAAACCGAACGGCAATTTCACCTCGGTTATTGGTATTAAGTTCGACAGTTCTGCTGCAACTATAATTTTTTTCCCTGTTTGTTGTATTCTTTATTCTGACCAAGTCGCGGAAGTATGCAAATGTAGCCGATAATCGATTGTAGCCGCGGATCCCCCATCCATAAAAGAGCCAAATTTATGCGCGACTTGTTTATGCAGATAGCGAACAAATTTTATACTGTTGCTTGACGTGTGATTTACATATTGACATTTGCGTCTTTTTTATCTTATTCCGAGTCGTTTGAAAATTTTCATTCACTGAAATTCGTCAAGCTTATTGTGTTTTGTGTCATTTTCTAAAAGGTGAAAACAATTTTGCCCCGGCAAAAATAGTTGTTGAAATGTAGAAACGCTCAAACTGTAACATACACAAACTAAATAGCTAGAAAACAATATCGATCAACAAGGCGACTGTTGTTTTGAATATTCCTGTGTTCGTTTGGTGAAAGTATCGATTTGTCAGAGATTATATTTTGCAAATTATTTATACAACCTTTAAGCCACGACTTCTGAATCAATCTGATCAAATTGTTAGCTTTGTCAATAAATCTACACTGAGAAAAAAAATACTAATAAAAATTACGGTTAAATTCTTTAAATGAGGGCAATAACAGAACAAC
>JAAMPD010001350.1:0-25727 GCA_025266255.1 Trissolcus basalis | reverse complement strand
TAAAGAATATTCAGAAGATTCTCTCATTTTTGAAGTATATTTCAAGATTTGAAACGTAGAGATTGATTGTAAAATACGATCGTAATTAGTAACTGCGTCTTTCATGTGTGATTTTTGTAGGTTATGAAATTGTTGAATTATTGAAAAAAAACGCGGTCACTAATTGTCATTGTGTTTTACAATTAATAATTATTTTTTATATCTCAAATTACTCTACGACGGCTCAACAATCGTCTGACATCAAATTTGATATATACTTTCATCATTAACCTATAAAATCATCAAGTTTTAGTTTTCCCGCCAAAAATTCATAACTCAAACTTCATCATTGACTTTGAAATCTCTCTATAAAAGTATAAATGCAATTTCATTTTTGATTTTGAACTACACCATTTTTTATCCATCTTTTCATTTTGTTCAGAAACGAAATAAACTTCAAAATTTTGATTTAAAAAATTACAGTTGTGAAGGCTTATTTTTTTCGACTAAAAGGCCTTTTTTCTAACGTTATCTCCACGAAAATCTACGTTATATCCCTGCTTCTTAAACACATCGAAAAAACACATCTTGTATATACATTGTAACTTGATGATATAATTTGATACTTCCGTTCTGATAAAGCCGGTCTTCCGAAAATGTAGATAGTGAAAACAATTATACTCTCGTTAAACAAACGTTTACATTATCAACAAAATTATATTAATTTAAAATTTAAATTAAAACGGTCTGTACAATTTAAAAAATTTTGTATTCAAAATTTGAAAAAAACTATTTGTCATTCTGCTTAAAATAAACTTGTAAATTTGATTCATTAATATTCAAATAATTTTAAAAGACTTACAACAATGAAGATTAAATAAAAAGCATGTTCGATGCTCCGAGTTTATCAAAAACTCTTTTTGATTTTTTCTGACTGAATAATGTCCAAGTGCGGTGTTTTTAATTGCTGGAAAAGTCCTCAAGTGTTCTGTATATTGTACTGAGTATTTCCAGTGATCATAATTGCCACTCTCACTAACGATCTTAAAACTCTCACTAAAAATAAATTCAAAATGAAATCAATATAACGTGAAATTATTATTATATTATTACATAAATTAATGTTCACATCTATTATGATTTACTCACATTATTGTATTTAACTTCATCATTTTGCTGAAATCAGCAACATGTTCCCAGACGTGTTCTGAATTACTATTTGGTATGGAATCGGTATAATCGAAGTTGAATGACCATTTGTGAAGGAACAGAATGTAAAATAAAATTGATAAAATAACGCCTTGACCCACGCTTCTCGTTTTCCATCGTAAGGGGTTCAGACCCACCTTCATCTCTGTGAATGCAAAATGAAATTTTAAAACATTAAATCAAAATTGAAACAAACATTACAAAATTCAAACATTACAATTTCATAAAGAAAGAAATGATTGTTTTTCAATAGCCATTAAGAATATAAATTAATAAAAACTTTTTACTTTTAGTTTAGTACAGTCGACTCTGGAAATTTGTATGTTTTGAGTAGCTCCTTTGTCCGGCGTGTAGCACTAAACCACTAAACTGTATTAATAAGTTATAAGGATAGAAAAGTAAAGAAAAGTGGCAACGCTGTTACTCTTGGAGAACCGTCAATGTAACTGAGATAATTCGACACTCGACTCACAAAGGACAGAAGAAAACTAAAAAAGAAAACGAAAGTACAGAACGATTCAGCCGATAATGAATCTTACAAAAAAATGTGATAATTTATAATCAACCAATCACATCTTAACAAATCAAATTAAAATTTATTATGCATCTTCTTGTAGTCGTGTATTACAATTTATTCACAATTCAAGTTGTGCATGAACGCTGACGAGTGCTGATCGAGGATGCCATTTAGTTGCTGAGGCATTGATATGCTTTTGAAATTGAACAGCCGAACCAATCCATTTTGGTAGCCGCAAGCCAGCCAAAGGTGACTCCAGGTATTCGGGTTCCACGACGTCCGATTGCACGAAGTAAATGGGTATTGTTCAACGTTTATCGGGTGATTAGTGTCTGCTGTTGTTACCTTGTGGCCCTTTTTTCGAAAAGTGAATCTCACTTCGTCGGTGTAAATTAGCCCGAAACGTTCCTTGCAACCCGCGTACGTTGACGGGAGGTAGTGGTACTCGTCTCCTTTCTTCTTCTTTTTCTTATCTCCCTAAACAAATTAAATAATAATATGTATAATAAACAAAATTAATTCAATTATGTTAAAAATGTAGATATAGATCCATTTTCCAATTACCGATTTTTAATTAAAAAATTTCTCATACCATACTAAAGGGGGAGGGATACGCCCCTTTTAAAGTTTTAAATTAGAAAAATTATATCCTTGAAGGATATATACCTTTAAAATTTTTTTCTGCTTCAAACTCTTAGACGACTAAAAAAGTCTTAATTTCATAGTTTGCTGACAATCTTAAACGTTATCATTTGACATTTTATTCTTTGCACTCTTAATAATGTAGAAATTTTCAATTTATGATTTTTAATTTATTAAACATTTTTTTTCTTTTAAAAATCATAATTTAAGATTTTCAGTTTCACAGATTATTTATATAATAATAAAATTTGATGTGATAACCAGTAAAATTGCTGGGTATGCATGTGTGGTGGGTCACGTGACTATCTCCCGGAATTTTTTTGCTCAGACCGTATTTCTGTCTCACTTGTTGCTATTTTCGTCTTTATTTATCTTGAAAGAGAGGGGGCACTATTCAAAACTAAAGAGTTAACCTCTTCATGCACACATCATAATAAGCTTGGATAAAAAGTTTTTTTTTCATCATATAGAAAGTCTTATTTGACATTAAAAACCTCCAAAAATTAAAAAAAAAATTTTGAAACATTTGCATTTTTACGTTTTTGATAGAGTCAATTTAACTCAAACTGTTATTTTTATATTGTTTAAGCTGATTTAGATATGGCATATCTTCGGATTATAACAAAACAATAATATTGTGGTTAAAAATTAAAAATATAATTTTTATTATCTGGCCTCATATGTGCCTTATTACCTGAAGAGGTTAACATAGTTAGAAATGATTATAAAAACAAGAAATTATTTAAAAAATTTCCATTACCTTTAAATTAATTTTTTCGCTATTCGAATCAAAGTCAACAACCGTAATGGCCGAACACAAAAACCTTGTTTTCGTGAATATCGATTCTAGATCTTTCATGTAGATTAACTGCGGGGGGAACATGGCATAAACATCACCAGCGACCGTTCCTTCGGAAATGCTATTCACAAAGTCGTTCGCTCCAATTGCATAGATTGTGCAACCCGCGTTCAACAACTGAAAATGTTTGTACTCGAACTCTCGCATTGGCAGTACATAAGATCCAGAAGCATTCAAGCCCATGGCATTGTCAAAGGTGACTGCAGCACATGGCCAGTGATTCATCCAGACCCCGTCGACTATCACACCATGTTTAGCTTTGCTAATTGGTGACGATGTATCTTCCAGATCCCAAATTTTAAGATGCCTGTAAAAAATTAACACAATTTATCACAATGTAATGATGGAAAATAAAAATTTTTTATTACAGTTTTCGTTAGATTGAACCCTCCTGTGTTTCATTCTTCAGACACAAAAATTTAACTTCAAATCGGTTTTTCTCTGAAATTTTTTCCTCAATTTTTCGAACTTCAAAAGTTCCGCCCTAGGGCTGAAGTAGTTAAAAAAAAAATTTACCTGTCAAGACTAGCAGAAACGCAGAACCGTTTGTTAGCATAAGAAATCATGCTAATCATGGTAACGCAATGATTGTGTGCATGGAACTTTTGAAAAGGATCCACAATTTTCGACCCTTGAGAATCTTCAACCACCAGGAGAGGAGACGCGGTTGCGACATCCCAAAGAGCAACGTAACCGTTTGAAAAGCCAGCAATGATCACATCATGTTCAGCTTCTTTGGTCCAGGACAACTTTGTACACTGCCAATTTTGTTCGTCGTTACAGTAGCTGTCATAGTCAAAAACCAGAGTCCGAACAGGCTTCGTTTCATAAAAAGGAAACTCGGGTTGTTCCGATTTTGTGGTGTACAGTTCCTCGGGAAATGCCATGGAGTATATACGAATACAGCCGTCTGAAAAAGCTGCCGCCAGGAGTCCCATTCTTCTTAGCCGACCCTCGGAACTCTCGTAATTGTAGAGTCTTTCGTCTTCGTAGCAGCCCGATGGACACCATTCCATGCACCAGACTGTGCCGTAATTGTGGGTTATGGCGTAGGCAAGCTGGGGAATGTTGACCTTTGTCAGTTGCAGATCTAGGACTCCTATGTTCCATAACTGGATACAGTTGCAACCTACAATAAAAAATGATTTATGAACATGAAGGTTATACGAATCCTTTTAAATCCTTTTATATAAAAATGCAATATAGGGTCAACCGGGTTAAGAGTGACACTTCGGGGTAATTGTGACAATTCAAATAACATTTTACAAATCCACATTGATTCAAATTGATTTTATAAATTATTATTATTAGTCACTGAACACGTATGCAAAACAAAATATGCAAAATATCACGGTTTTTTCACTTTAGAAAAAGTTGGTGTCACGCCTGAAGTTCGCCGTTAGAGATAACTGCTAACTTCACGTGTAGAGATCTATTGCGCGTTTGACGTCTGCGCATCAATTATATAGTCGTGGTAAGAATTTTGAATGAAAAAAATAATATATAATCTACTTATCAACTTATTTAACTTATTTATTTTTTTTTCTATAATAAAAGAAATTATCGCCGCTGCGTCCGACATTTCGGGAGACATTTTTTCAGACATTTTTTCGGATTTGATTTCGCAGCCTCGCCAATTTATCTGCAAGCAGACCTGATCACGAGCTACAAGTGTACAAAATTTCAACTCGATTTGACTCTCGGAACACTACCAAAAACTAAGTGCAAGCGTATCTCAGACGCAGTTCGCCCGGTGCCCATTGAAAAAACGTCTCCAAAAACTAACTCGAGTTTTATTAATGAGACTTAGTCGAGATCAAATGAAAAACCAACTTTTAAACGGAATAAACACTCAATTCTTCAGCATTTTTTATACCATTTCCATATTATGTCATGAAAAAAGGATATTGAATTGATATTTTATTAAAACTATAAAATCACATGAATTTGAGATGAAATTTTTACTGATCCAAGTTTACCTTAATAAAAAAAATATAAAAATCTAATTAACTGTTTTTTTTTTTTTTATTTTAGCACTTCACAGTAGCCCATTTTCCATCATTTAATTTAATAAACTAAATGGAAATCAAATGTTGACATTGTACAAAGTATTAACTGATTCGTTAAAATGAACATTTTTCAAGTTCTGAGAATCGTACAGCCCGGACAAAGCTAACATAATTTGACACAATTCTTGGAAAAGCTTGCCGGGAGCTTTCTTTAAATAAAAAATGTTTAAATTGTAAGAGAATCGTTATTTGTTGATACCAACTTGATATTAATTAAAATGATTCTCGCAACTATTTTTTGGGTTAATTAAAAAAAATTAATAATTTAATTAATTAAATTAATAATTTCGTATTTTTTAAATTTTATTACCGAAGTATAAATATTCATTTATTGCTTGATAAACAAATAATTTAAATAAATGTTAAACAAGTGTTAAAAGGATATCAAAGTCGATGGGGAAGTTTGAATTCTGAATTTGGCGGGAAAACGAAAATTTGATGATTTTATATAGATTAACGATGAAAATCAAATTTGATGTCAGACGAATGTTCAGCATTTTGGAATGTCATTTTCATCGTTATTTATTATTTTCATTTTAGTTCTTTCATTTTCGTCATTCGGTGTATGTTTTGTATATTTATATTCTACTTAACCCGAATTTGTGTAGAGGATACGCATACCCGTTAATCTGATCAAATTATTGTATTGTAAATCCGCGACCCCTACAAGACCTCGTCATTGCAATGGGAGAGTGCACTTAGCCAAAGGACCCTTGTACTCTAAATCTGATTAAATAATAAAATAAAAAAATCTCTACATTTTACATCTTGAAATATTCTTCAACAATGAGAGAATCGTCTGAATATTCTTCAACGTACTTATATATATTTATATTTGACAAGAATGCTTCAATTAACAAAAATATAACAATATCTGTAATGTAGCTTGCACATCGACTTTGAAATCTTTACTATTTGAAATTTGAAGTGCACCTGAGTAAGCTTGATTAACTCCATATTCCGTATCCATGTCAATATGAGTGCTAACCGCCAGGAACTGTTCGACGTCCTGCTCATAAAGCGGACTGGGAATTGGCAGCCATGCCATGGCCCAAACCGGACCTCCACAGAAAAACGTTGGCACATTTGTGTCAATGTCCCCTTCAAACCTCTGCCAACTTTTCCAATCAGTCCTAACGTTCTTCGAAAGCTCATCATACTTCTGCACCGTCGTTTTCATCGAACTTTCCTCTTTTGGCATGTACATTTTCGCCTGTTCATCAGTCAGCGCCTGAAATTCATTAGGTTGCAAGTCCGGGAACAACTCGATCCGATAATTTTCCATTTCAAAATCCAACGTCCACCTCAGGGTCTGATGATAGACCATCTTCGAATTGAAATTCTTCATGAAGGACAGCCGAACGACATTGAACGTCTTCTCGAATCGCGACTGGGAACTCACTCTCCTCTTTGGGTGTGAGAACGAAATCACAGCATCGGTATCTTCCATCTCTTCTTCTTCGGATTCAGAGGCCTCTTGTTCCGAGGCGCTGAATGAGTCCCCCATATCTTCTCCAGCATGCTGCGATGTCACGTGGGCATTGATAACTGATTCCACTGACGATTCAAAGTGGCAGATTTTGCAGACAAAGTTTTTCCTCGGAATGAAGTTGCAGGACAGATAATGTTCTTCTATAACCGCGACGTCGGGGCTGGAGTATGCGCATCCAGGCTGTTTGCATCTCGCTTCGCCCCCATCAGCGACTTCTCTCATCCAGACTTTCTTTACAATTCCTGGCACACGTTTTGCCGTCTGAGGCCTTTGCACCAACTTTTTCAGTTGCTGAGGATTCGGCTTGTGTTCGATTATCAATTCTTCTTTGACAACTGTGCTCGCAAACTCTGAGATCTTCGAAACAGCCTTCTCAGCAGCCCGACGTCTCTCCTTTCTTTCTGGAATGATGGTTTCTTCGGTTGGAACCTCTCCTTCGAGACTTTTCCGAGCCACTTTAGTTTCTTTATTCTGATGGGCCTTCATATGAGTGATCATAGAGACGGGCATAAGTTGAGACCCGCAGATCTCACAGGCCACCAGCAAATTTTGTTTTTCCTCCTCGGTTTTGCCGCAGAAGGTCAAGTGAGATGTGAACCCTACTACGCTGCGCTTCGTTATTCCACAGAGCTCACAGGCCAATTGACCCGAACGCTTTTTTATCGCCTCTGAGAGGACTTTGGTCAGGAGTTTGGGGTTACTGTTGTAATCAATTTCCTCGTCTCCTTCTCGCCAGGCGAGATTGTTGTGCTTCCAAAGGTTGTGCTGGTACCAGTTTGACTTTGTCATACTGGTCTCACACTTTGCACAGGTTACCATTGGAACTACTGGCTCTTCTTTGCTTCCTAAAATTAATCGAAATATTAGTTTCAATTTCTTCATAGTTCTAACAATTATGCGGATTCGGTTATAACATTTTGCAAACTAATTTTAATAACAAAATAGGCAATAATTTAAGAATATTCAAGTTTTCAAATTCAAAAATAAATAAATACAAGTTCTTTCTCAAAATCAATACGACGTAAAAAATTAAACTTGAATGACAACATTGTAATAGACGCAAATTCAACAGATTTTTGACATTCTGAAAATTCAACTCATAATGACTTGGAATTAGCATTCATTAATCATATTTTCTAACTTTTTTTAATATTAATAATTTACGACTTATTATTGTTATTACATTCTTGTTAGAAATTATATTTCTACATTATATCTTAAACATCTTAAAATAAGTTTTCATACCGTCTGTTTCCCTAGTTTCAATTTTAATTTGAGGTATAAAAATATTATTGTCCATTTCAGGTGTGCTCGGATGATCAGGAGTATAAGCAGGATCATAATCCTCAGAATTAACAGCTCTCCCTCGAGGTCTACCCCGTCCTCTGCCTCTTCTCCGACCTGTACCTCGACTCCTTCTTTTTTCAGTGCTGCAATTTCTTTCATTGCTCTCTTCGTCAACCGATTCATCATCAACTCGATCAGATTTATCGTCACTATCATCTTTTTCATCTTCTACATTACAAGGAACATTTCTCAATGACTGCATGCTCCTCACTCGAATCGAATAACGAGTTGAATGGGCGTTTGCAGAACGATCTAAAAAAATACATTATTTAGTGTTCAAATTGTAAAAACAAATTTGTAATAAAGAAAAGAAAAAGATATATCAAGTTTTGAATTATTATATCAGTACCATTTTCAGTCGATTTGGATTTTTTCGAATTAAGACTATCATTTAAAGATTTTCTAGAATTAGAACTATCATTGAAGGATTCCTCATGGTTATTGGACTCGTTTTTATCCGTCGTTGAATCATTATTGTCTTTACTTTGGTCTTCAGCCTTTTTTCTGGGCCTTCCTCTTTTTCTTGTATTCATCTTTGTTTTTTGGTATTGCTTGCTATCAGAATTGAAGTTGTAATAAAATATTTTATATCTGAAAACCAAATATTATCATTACAATATTAATTGTTATTTAATAAAAAGCTTCAACCAAATATATCAAACTTACCAATAAAAAATTGTTCTAGAATTTTTTCAATTTCAAAAACCAAAACAACTACCGGCTACTTCAAAGTTGTTTACATTTCCATTCCACACGTCTGACAGCTACTTTTCAAAAGAAAACAAACAACATTATCATTCGTCAGTTCCAAGTACGAATTTTCCACCAATTTGCAATGTTCATCCTGAAATATTACGTTTTCCAATTAAAAAACAAATCAAGTTTCATGTTTACATTTCTCTTAGGTTATGTAAATTGTGAACTTACCATTGAAAACCGATGGTTTAATTTCCAATGGCACACTTCTTATTTACACAATGAAAAATTGGACTTTTCAACAAACTCATCACGAACTTCAATTCAAATCTAAACCTATTCAGTTGTTCAAAACAACAACTGTACAAAAAATATTATTTTTGACATTCATTCAGGATTTAGTCATCTTTCTTAAGCCTAATTTTCATGTGCAAATCAACAACAACATAACCTCACATTTTTTTCGACGAACTGACACAAAACGGTGGAACAATTCATTTTCCAATATATTGCTTTCAATTTTATAAATATTTTCTTACTCACATGTTTAAATGTTTGTTTCAAGTTGAAATATTATATTTGAAATCAGAAACTTTATCCTTGTTTGTTTTTCGTTTCAGCATGTAGGATAAAGAGAGAAGGGAGAGAGATAACAAAGTTCTTCTGCTCGCTGCTCGTTGATCACATCACGTGGTCTTACACATTACACCGATCCGCTGTTTTGCACCAAAAAATAAAACTGACGATTATTTTACAAAAGACTCAAGTGTCGCATGGATAAGTAGACATAATTGAATTAACGAAATTTGACCACTGCCCGAAAAATCAGCAACATGGAACGTCAGTTATCGAAGGAAGATTATATGGAACTGCTGAAGCAGGAAATAGATGTAGCCAGCACACAAGAATTAATATCGGTTGAGTGTGATTTTTTATTTTGCCGCTAACTTTTGTTGCACGTTGTGACATAATGCTTATCTTTTCGTTACAGAAAATAACAGAGAAATGCTTCAAAAAGTGTATCGGAAAACCAGGAACGTCGTTAGGAAGTTCTGACCAGGTATTGTGAAAGATCTCTGAACTTAACCAACAAATAATTCCGGTTGGAAAGAGAAGAATATCATTCAACTCGTATTTACAAAAAATTAGAAAAATCATCAGTACATATAATAATGCGCAAATTCAAATTTAAACATGTATCAAATAATCTGATGCAAATTTTGGAAATAATTTTTGAAACTCATTTTTTTAATCAGTTTATGGTTAATTTCTAATTTTTCAATTTCTTAATTTGTTGAATTTTATAATAATGATTATTAAATTAGGAGGATTTGATTGTATAAATGAAATTAAATGATGTTATTTTATTTTTTAGAAATGTCTCGCCATGTGCATGGATCGATATTTGGATTCGTATAATGTTGTATCCAAAGCTTACGGATTGAGAATACAAAGAGAACGTAACAGGATGTAAATATATGAAATTAAGACGAATATTATATATAAATATCAGTTAATAAAAGCGTATTTTTAAAAAATAGAAGACAAAGTTTTTTTTTCAGTCGCTTGAAATTACAACTTGCGCAACTCGACGCATCAACAAAGTGAATCATCTTCGTGATTTATTTTCTTTGACATGAATTTTAATAAAAAAATGAGAACAACGTTTTTAAACCCGCGAATATCAAAAGTCTTTCAAAACGTACGCAAAAATCCATACGAAAAATATTGTACCATCATCAAAGGGGGTTAATTGGAAACTTTTTGTAAATCCTAAAATACAAAAAAAGTATAAAAATAGAGAACAAAAAAATTCAAAACGAAGTTATCAGACCGGGCTCTTTTATGATTAATGTTAAAAGTATATTTCTGTTTCACCTCAATTTTCACCGGTTGAAAAATTCAGCATATAATAATCCCAACTTTTTACTCTGACACACGATAAAATTTCCTTAACCATTGTAAAAGTTCGCCGGTCTGCTAATTTACCATTTTTTCATATACAATTTTTTAATTTCCATTAAATAAAGAAGTTCGCGAGCCAGTTTTATAAACGAATTTCAACTCCGAAATACCTCAAATCCAATTTCTAAAACTATCATTTCAAACAATTCATTTCGTTTAATTATCCCTTTATTATTTTCAGTTGAACGTTTCCAAAAAAAAGTTCGTTACAAAAGTAGCTATTAGGATGATCAAAAGAACAGCGCAACATATTTTACAATTACATATATCAACCTTTGAACATAAACAAAGGAAGAGCAGATCACAATCTCGAAAAAAAATCTTCACCCACGCTTCGATCAATCATTGAGAATCTTTGCAAAAATTTGCATGTCGAAAAAAAGAAGAAGAAGATGATGGAAGAAGGAAAGGAAAAATGGTTGCACAACTTTTGTCGTCGTCGATTTGTTATAAAAATTGATGTCACTAGTTCACCCGTTTTCAAATATTACGGTAAGAGAGTTGGCGCAGCATTGTGTACGCGGATCCCAAAGATAAATGACATCTAAGTAAGTATTCTTTAACGAGGACCTGATGACATTTACCCACTGCGACAAGTAGGTATTATGTATTGATTTAATACATGTAAGGCTGCTTCACCATTACAACTAAAACGCAATGACTTACATTACGAGAATCTTTTATGTACCCTTGACTCCTCGCGTATATTTCAGTATCTTTTGAGTTGGTGAGTATCGTTACAAAAGGCAACCTTGGTATTAGTAATTCCTTCGGGGGTATATAAAGCGTAGTAATGCGAGGTCCAGTAAACATTTGCCTATCAACAATTACAGCTTCAGCATGTATACCTCAGTGGTAAGAGACCCTTTTGGATATTCAGTGTTAAAGTGTCGATACCACCCAAACTAACTTACATTTTGAGTGATTCGTGAACGTGTGCTCTCATGGTGCCTTTTTTATTATCACCTCCCCCTTTACATAATTGTGAGTTCCATTCAACCAATCATCTTGCTCAAATTCAACCAACATTTAACAACATTTTCATTCAATTCAATTTTCAAAAAATTGAAATCATACAAAAGTATCAAACAAAAATCAGATTATTAAAATTGTGAGACAAATGTCATTATTATTTTTGATTTTTTATGCAATTCAACATCCATTTAACAAAATTTTCAGATAATTTCAATCAGATAAATGAAATGAAAAGAGGAAAATATTTTATTGGATAAAAAAAAATAGAAACGAAATTCAACATTAAAGAAACACGTTTGAAATTTGCAATTTATATTTTGTTGAAGTTCAAAGCATGATTACTGTACTTAACACAGTAGTTCGCAACAAAAAAAGCATTTGAAAAGATGTTTCATTTTCACTCAAATAAGCTTTCTTTTTTTTTTTCTTCTTCATCCGTTGGCTCTTCTAATGTAACTGAAATACGCAGCAACTGGTACGTAAGCACATAAACAATAAGAACTTTGCCGGACGTCCCGTTTTGTTTTGCCATGTTACATTTATTCATTGTTCAAAAACGTCGGCATTCAAATCCCGTGCAGAGTCGGATTTGTAATATCTTAATGGACCCTTCATAAGACTCTATTTACAGTTCGCGTCTACGCAGTAGCTCAAACTTCGTTCGGTGTATTGACATCAGAACTCTATTTTTTTTCTTCTTTCTTTCTTTTTTGCATCAGAACGTTTTGGCATTCGGAGAATAACTATATCGAGATGTACAAAAAAAGAGGTCAAACAATCGGACGAAAAATTTTATCTCGGAATTAAAAACTGGTATGCATCTCGTGCAATTTGGGATATTTTTTGTCAACGAGAATATATAAAAACGTTTAATAATACATCTTTTGCATTTGTATTTTTTATTCCCGTGCCGTTCGGCGGGTAAAATGAAATATGTAATCGGCGTGTATTCATAATTAAGGAGCTCTTTTATTTGTTTGAACAACTGCATGCGCGAAAAGCGTAAAAAAAATAAAATCATACTGTAAACGTGTAAATTGAATAACTATTTTTTTCTTTTTTTGCAATACTCATCCACTGCTTGAAATAGAGTGAACTTTAAATAGCAACAGCAATTACTTTGTTACCGAATTGTTTCGTTTCAATAAAATCACAAATCAAATTAAGACAGGTTTGATAAAAATACAATTGGGTACAAGTTGATGTATTAATATTGTTTTTAAATAATAATAAAAAAAGCCCCGTTGCAGCTCTGTTTCGTCAGTTAATTAAAACATTGCAGACTGCTTCGTCCCATATAAATTTATAATTGTTTACAGGTGAATAAATAACTGTCGTGTTTAGTAGCCGATATTACTTAAGGATGAGAGTTTGTTCCTTTTTTTTCTCTAAATATATTTCACTAACAATTGACTTGGGATGAAATATTTTCATACACAGGCCTGCGGAGTTGATTAATATCTACCATATTACGCTTTATGTAAAATAAAGTTTGTGTGAAGTATCTTGGAGGCACGGCCAAAGAAAGATAGACGGGGCACCGGCGGGCGTAGAAAAAAATCACGTTCTATTCAGGAGTTACTTGTAACGTCGTCGATCTCTGCACGTTCTTGGTATATACCAATGCTCAATACTATTAGCGCTCGCGTCACGAGAAATGTTGACTTTTCAAGATTTATTGATATCAGCGCAGTAGTCAGTTGTAGCTGTGCATCCGGGATTAAATAAACAGATTCTAAACAGCAGAATTTGAAACACGCTCTTCGCTTCAAAATGTCGAACAATCTTTTTTTTTCTTTCTCGTTTCATACAAAGGCCTCGCTCTTCGCATCTTGATTATCCACATATCTGGCGTGTCGTTTGTTGCCATCGCCTTCATTGTTCTGTTTTCATCCAAATATTGCGGCCTCGAAAGAAACCGCGCCATCAAATCAACCGTCCCCGAACGAGGTTTACCTCAGCACGTGATATTTTCTTATCAAAGATCTGTTAAGGGTGTGCGTTGAACTCGACAAGCATTTTCTGAGGCAACAAGGCAAAGGTTGTAAATGTGAAATCCCGCGCGAAAAAAAAAGTTCATCTAATTTATTGCTTTTAAGCTAGTCATTCATTTTAATTAACTGGAAAAAGGGAAAATTTTCGTTTGACGAAAGAAGTTTTGCAATTTTGTTAATTAAATAAAAAAAAATTTTTTAATAAAATTCCGGTCATATGAAATTGTGAGTTCGGTGTGGAGAGAATGTTGAAATTTCATTCTAAATTAACTGTCTGAATTTTTTTTTTTACGAAATTAAAATCCTTTGTTTCGAGAACATTTTTCATCAGATGTTGAATGTTTTTTTATGTGTTTCAATTTTTTGCACACCGTTTCGAATAAAGTTCCGTCGTAATAATCAATTTTTAGTTATTGCAACTATTGAATTGAACATTTTTTCCTTGTAACCTGTGCATTTGCACGACAAAATAGATTTTTTATCAAAAAATTATAATTCTTTTTAGAGAATATTGGAAAATTTTATTTTTTTATAAATAAATTTATATTCATTCAAATTATTGAATTGAATTTTTTTTATTTTTCTATGTTCTAATTCTAATCTAATTTGTTTACCCAGTAGAGTCAATTTTTATTAGCAGTTATTATTGTTTTTATAAGACATTAAAAATTTATTATTTTATATTTTTTTATAAGTCGAACTATTTTTTATTATAATTATTATTACAACTTGAATAATTTTATTTTTGCAAAAATGTTTCTAACAAAAACACATGGAAGATGATACCACAAAAAGGTTATCAGAAACTCGATTCCATCACTAATGTTCGAAACGCATCAGTACGAATTAGAGAAAAAAATTTGCTATTCTTCTACAAAAAAAAAAAAAATAAAAAAATAAAAAAATAAAAAAATAAGGAAAATCAAATATTGTATACCTATTCGCAAGTGTTATTTTTTATGACTCGCAAGTAGAAAAGAAATTGTGCGTTCACGTGCAAATAATCGTATTATTATCATCACTACATTGAATTTACATAAATCTGGCTATCAGGGAAGTTGTTATTTTTCTATATATAGATAACCATTATTTTCTCGGTTCCATTTGGTCCTTGAGAAGTTGTTTATTGATGACATTGATTACATCAAGTTGTCTGTAATATTATACAGAGACAATTAGATGATTTTATGTTAATCGAATGAAGGCATTTTAAAAAGTCAATTCCCAATCTGCTTTGAATAACAGACTGATTAGAAAAACAACACTTTTATTATGACTAAATTAAAAGAAAAAAGGAAACATACAAATAATTGAACAGTAAAAATTTTCGATCATAGAAAATGTGTACGCTCCATCATTTAAGTTCAATCAGCTGGGTTGCATAACAGTAAAATGAATCAATTAATCGTACATGTCTCATGACAAATATTTTTCAAATCATCCTCATTTTGTAAGCTCATCCAAGTGAATCACATTTTGAATGTTAAATATTTTTCTCGCATTGTCAAAGCTATCAAAAACGTGTGTGCCGATATTATGCAACTGACGTGTCAATTAATCCTTCATAAAATTTCTATGAAAACACACACGGCGTCGGTGAATCGATAGTTTTGACATTAACAGATTAGGGAAAAAATCATGAAAAACAAATGTATTTTTCGTTGCATCATCTTTACATAATCAAAACACTATTCAGTAACAACATTTCAAATAGGGAATTTATTTAAATCGAGTGCCTATTGATGAAGCTGATGAGCAAATGTCTCAATTAAATTGCACATCGGATGATTTCCATCAAATTTACAGGATTTCAATCTCGGTCTTATCAATGAGGAAGGTAAACTGCAAAAGTCCATCACAATGCAATGGAAAACTCCATTTCCAATGCTTTGATTTTTACAACGGGTGTATTATTATTATTTTTTTTTTCTGACAACAGAATGATTCATTTGTACTTCATCAATAGCAAACAAAACAAATAAATAACAACGAATTGCAATAACAATTCTTAAAGTGTGCTCAGTATTTTTGCAATAAGAACAAACAAGTTCAAAGTGGAAGATGGAAGATTGTAAAATAGTTGGAAATTTTTAATTATAGATTTACTAGAACGAAGTTATCGATTATCTCCAAGCTGAGATATTTTATTATTTAATTTAAAAATGATGCATTCTTTTTTACAATAGTTTTTACTCAAATAATTCGAGTTTGTGAAACTCCTTCATATTCTTTCAAATTATTTTTAACAAATAAATCATACATGATTCAGTTTGGAACAAATTTTTATTTTCTAGAAAGAAACGTATTTTCTCGTTGCAAATTGGTATAAAATAATTAAACAAATGGTATTGAAAGATAATGCAAACGGGTGTTATTAATTTATTACAGAAGTAATCATGAAATATAGAAATAATCCATTAAGTAATCAATTTTTAATTTCCGCTCATTTTATTTCATTGATTTCAGAAATTGAAATGCTTTTAAAATCTGTCTGTTTAAAAACTGATATCGTATATACAATTTTGAATTGTAATTTTTTCATATTGTTATGAGAACAACACAAATATTAATTTTTACTATTCATAATTTTGTACAATAATAGTAATTTTTACAATTTGTATCGCAAGTTAGAATTTTAACGAATTTTATATTTCAAATACACTAATTTTTTTAGCTTTTCAAATTCTAGTTAATTTCTAGATAAATCCAAAATGATATGTATTGTTAATTCGTTCAACATTTTAATGCACAATAATTATTTAAATATTTGACAAAACAGAAAAAATTGTAATTCCTTTAAAAGATATTGATTATAACAAAATTGTCATCGATGATGGTAAATTGTTCGTATCTACCATGTGCGCATTTCAGTATTTTAAATTTTTAAAATGATTAATCAAAAATAAATGCTTACTTTGCAAGAAATATTTCCGTTTCTGTTTATTCAATTTGTAATTGCAATTCAATCTCATGAAATTCATTTAACGCGTTGTTCTCACTACAATTTTATATCGTAACTTTTTTTAAGTTATAAAACTTTAAGTGTATAAAACTTATGAAATTTCCCGATAAAAAACTAAAATCCACAACTGCAAAATTTCTTTTTCATTTTTCATATACTTTTTATTCAAACCTCTCTTTTCATACACAGGCTAAACCTTGATAATTATTGTACGTTGGTTCAAAACAATTGAGCTCGTAAAAGCCCTCGAAAACACGAATTAGAATATATTTCTGGCCAGTTAAATTAGTTGCGCTGTATTTTCCAACCGCTGATTACTTTTGTCAATGAATAATTCATGATTTGGAATTCAACAGGTTACGATACTCTGCCTATGCTTATGGGCTGCATCAGCATTCCCTCAGCAGCCAAACAAAGAAGTGATTCCAATAATCAGTCAAACGCAGGACGGACCAAATCCAGATGGTTCTTACAAGTGGGCTTACGAATCCGGCAATGGAATCAATGCTAATGAGGAAGGCCAGGTGAAGAACGCTGGAAGTGAGAACGAAGCGATGGAAGCCAAAGGCGCCTTCAGTTACACAGGTGACGATGGCGTCAAGTACGAGATAACTTATGTTGCCAACGAGGAAGGCTTCCAGCCCGTGGGCGCCCATTTGCCAACACCCCCACCCATCCCGGAGGCGATCCAGAAGGCCCTGGAATGGAACGCAGCTCATCCAGAAGAGGACCAGCCTGCTAAATCATAATCAACCTTTTAATCTCTAACTCACCAGTACGACCTTCATCGTATTTTTCTATTCCTTTTTTCTCCTTCCTCTTTCCTTCCCCCTTTCGTTTTTAACATCTAACAATAGTTCATCTAAAACACCTGCAATACATTTGGCAATTGCTGAAGGTCCTGCTGGCTACTTTTTATATCCCGACGAAATATTTAAAATAACAATGTTAATTATCCTGCATTAAGATGATATATTGAGAGTCTATGATGTAAATATTTTTTTGGTGCGCGTTGACGAGGCATTGTACGATTTATGTAACATTTATATACGTGCAAATAAATCTTATCCATTTGTCCAAATTGGAAATACCAACAAAAATAGATTTATTTTTTCGTAATTTTTGTATACCAGGGGAGTTAGTAATCTCCTCCAAAAATTAGAACGTTGATTTTATAGATGATAACATCTGTCTGTGGCTCTTTTGTTTTTTTTTTTAAAGTCAACCCGAGTTTTTTGTAAAAAATAAAAAATATTATTTTTCATAAAATCATATATTGACAATATATTGTTATATATTGACTATATATTTTTTAATATTTTTCATATATGGACTGTATATTGGCAATATATTAGCAATTTTCCAAAAAAATCAATGTATTGTTCATAGATTGGCAATATATGGTCAATATATGATTTTTCAAATAATATATTGTCAATATATGTTTTATGTATGGACAATATATGATCCTTTTCACTAGGGTTGATAGACGTCGGTCTGTGGCTCTTTTGTATTTTTTTTTTTTAAGTCAACTCGAACCGGAGTTTTCCAAAAAACGTCGGTCTGAGGCTCTTTTGTTATTTTTTTATAAAAACGAATCAGAGTTTTTCAAAAAGCAAAGTTAATTTTTGGAGGAGTTTACATCCTTTTCATATCTACGTTTTAAGTTTTGGAGAAGTTTACATATCTATTTTTTATCATGTTTCACCTTCTTATCTTTTTGGAGGAGTTTACATACGAGTTCAAGAGGGGGGGGGGGTTACACATTTGTATGTCAAACTTATAATCATCTTCGGGCAATGCGTCTTCATTAGCTTGTTCTTAAGAAGTACAAGAGTTAACATTAATAACCCGCTCGAGGATGCAAGTAGCTGATCGAAGATCTGAAAATAATGATGAATGAAATAATTGCTGTACTATTGAAACATGAAGGTGAATTGTGAGATGAATTAAATAGGAAATAGTGAAGAGGAAAATTCGAAGGTAATTTTACCTTCGTTGTTTTTTTTTTTTTTTTTTGAAAAAATAATAATGATAATTAAATAAAAGTCGAATAACAAGGAAGGTGAAAAAAACTTGAAAAGGAATATAAAAATGTTTGTTTACCAATCGTGCTTTGATACGTTTTGTAACCAAGTGATTGTGTACTAAAAGTTGAATTGAAATTTTTCCAACCAAAGCGCGTGGCGGACATTGTGTCATTTAATTGTAATCCAATCAATTATAATTTGAAAAGAATTTCTCAATTACGGTGCATTGTACGGTGCGACTGGATTCAAAACATTTGTTTCCACAAGAGTGGTCGACTGTTAAATTGAACGGTTATGCGCTTTGCGCAGTCATGCACTCGAATGTCCCGCATTATTCCATTATTTCTGGTTTAACGTATTACACGTGCTATTAGCCGATGTGTTACCAACGGAATCGTGATTGTTTGTATTTTACAAGTCAGTCGGTAAGTTGCATTACCGACTGAACAGGATGCTCGACGTAACGCTCGAGAGTTGAACAACACTGGAATCATCGAACCTCGCAAATTGCGATGCATTAAGCGGCCCCCACATTAGAAACATTAAGGTACCAACAACACTTTTTTGTTTACCAAACAACATTATACAATTTTTTGCTAAAATTAACTCTTTTCAACAGATGGCGTTGGAAAACCCAAACGAGGGATATTTTTTGCAAAACCGTTTTATCCAGGACGAGGGAAAACAAATCATCCAAAGAAATCTCGGAAGCAGTTTGTGTAACATGTTTATTTGATAATTTCGGGTAAGAAAACATGGAAAAGTTTTGTTGCTTTGTTTTTTGTCTGACGAAATGATTGATGTTTGTACAAGCATAATGGCGCAACTTTATGACACATTATATTTTCAGTGCGATGGCAGCGAGAGGAAGCCTGCGTGTACACACAACGTTCGAAGAAAATCGTCGTCGGGCAATTTGCCGTGTGAATTTGCCGAACACACTTCCACGGGAGGAAATGTTTACTACAACGGAAAGGCTTACAAACAATAGCGAGAGAGCGTGAGAGAGACGAGCGTTCGTGTCTTCGAAACTTAAACTCATTGTGGAATTCAGTGTAAAACAACAAACGAGCGTCTGAAGATTCAGGTCGGATGGCGTTTGATTGTTCTTTTCGCTATAAAAAATATTTCGAGCTTTCCTTCCACAGGAGGTTACCATCCGAGCGAATTTTATATCAGAGAGAACGAGCGAGACACGGGTCTTCCATTTTCAAGGAGGCAAAAGTAATTCTTATCCAAACATTTGTATCTCTCAAACCGAATTTATTTTTCAACAAAAAATGGTAGACCATTTTTGTTCGAGAGCTCTTTTTTGCTCATTGAAATTGTAAGCGTGTTTGTTATTTGACTGCTGGTTGATTTAAAGTAAACCAGTTTTAGAAAGTAGGAAATAATTGTTATCAATGTCGTAGTATAATGTTTATAGAAAGTGATGAATTTTGTAGATCAAGCGGATGGAACAAAACGAAGTCCAAAAAAGCGCGGCGCTTCGACGGCGGAGTCATGACCGCAATGGCGAACACGACGGCCGGGCCCACATGTTGTGGAGAGGTTCACCGCAGTAGCACCATCTGCGAACCCGTCATACCGGTTAGACTACTACGAACGGGCAACTGGTTTCAAGAATCTCGCGTCGTCGCATGTACACTTCACGGATCTTTAGGCCTTGTTACTTCTTGCCAACATTCATCTCCTCTTCGCATTATCATTTCTAATGAAAATGAGGATTAATCCGTCGAATTTGCTATGCGAGCTTTTTCTTTATTTTCAAACACCAAGTCCTCGATGGAGTTTTGAAAAAGGACGGCGTTTAAAGTTGTCACTCGAAGGGGCAGAGCAAACTGGAGAAAACGCCAAGCCCAAGTGGATGATGAGAGTTGAGAAAATTAACTCTATATCACCTAAAACACGATTTTCCCAGCCATTAAAAGTCCCCACTCCAAGCTAAGGGGTTCTCAATGAGGCAAAAACATTGGAAAGAGTCTGGATGCGCAAGTTGATTCGCACAGTATCGATGAGAAAAAGGGATCCAATAGAAGCGTTGGCGAATTTATGGCCAGATCAACTTCCTGAAGGAAAAATCAACAAAGCTATATGGTTATATGTGTATATATATATTTCGATCTGTTATTTTATTGAAGAGGCCGGAAATGCCGGAAGGCAGTGTCTCCCTCTTATGGGGGGTTGAACAGCAACCGAGGGTGAAACCCCTTGGTATACAATTTTCACTCGGCTGACTTAGCCGAATGTCATATCACTGGATTTTGAGTTAGGGCGTTTTGAAATCTGAAATTGAGTTGGGGCGTTTTTAATAGGAAGTGTCGAAGTGATTTAAATATAATCCCAAATCGAAGATGAAATATTCTTTGCATAGACGAGATTGCTTTTTCAATGTCAAATGCCAACCGTCAAACGCAAATATTTCACTGTTAAATGTTTGTTTCAAAGTCATGTTCTAAACATGTTATTAAAAGTGGCTCTAATTCTGAAAGCTATAATTTCATTTTCAAAAGTTTCACTAAGTCATTCCAACCATGGATTTCAAATTTTGTTCAATGTATGTATGAAAACATATTAATTAGTAATGTTTCTACAAATTTGAACTGTAAATTTGTACATCTTTAGGATTGAATACGCAAATTGTTAAAATATTTTTCTAATTATTTACGGCAAACAAAAGTATATTCATTTAAATTTGTGAACAATTTTGACTTTCTAAATTAAGTATTTTCAACTTTTAAATCCGCATGAAATAATGTTAATAATAGTATTAAAAGGTTAATATGATGTACATATATTAATAACTTATTGCAAAATCAGTCGAAATGTATAAATTCATATAATTAGTTATCATTTGAAAAACCATTTGAAAGTCCTACGTTAAATTTTTAAGCTGACACCATTTTTTGAAATATTATAGTCTTTTATAATTTGCAAAAATTCTTCTAGGAAGTAAATATCTAGAAATATGCTTATATTCACCCAAATAATGATTCTAAAATATTAAATTATACATGATGAAAACTAAATTAATATTCTAGAACATGATTTAGACGGATATTATGTTACATTATTCCATATTGTATAATATCTATAATATGTAATTAATATTTTATGAATATTTTGTGCCGGAAGGGATATTATTTATTAACATGATTTTATAAATACAATAACCAAAATTTTGAACTCCATTCATGTTCAAATTGATTATTTTAATCTTTAAAAGGTTATTCTTCGAAAGTTGTTAAAGTGAAATTATTTGTTTCAGCCTCAGAGCCATTAATAAAAAATCCAATAACTAAAAAAATGTCGTCATCTTGAACATTAAAAAGTTTGCATTCTTTGAATGTTGAAAATGAAATTACCTTTTTGCTTTCAAACCGCGGAAAACTCGTTCACAATTTTGCATTTTTGCTTTAGTTTTCACAAATTTATAAAACCGAAAATTTTACTGTTATATGGTCATTATTAGTGGGCCATCAAGTTTGACATAAAAGTTGACCAAGATTCATCCTGGCATTGTAAAAAGGATTAAAATTTCTACGCTATCATTTTTGACCCGAGCCCAAATATTGGAACTCTTGGTTTTCCAATATATCGGACCGCAGTATCAGCCACAACGGTACATCACTAAAACGGTCAAAAACCTTTTATGCGAACGAGGAAAAAAAAGACAGATTGATTTTATATGCCATTTCTATTTGTAAATATAAACTCACAAGTCGAAATGAAATTTCTACATTGTTCGCCATTTTTTTTCCTTCTATAATTAATTAATGTGCATAAAAGTTTTTTTTTTCAGTTCTCTTTAAAGGGAGAGAGAGACGGGTAGAAAAAACAAAGGAATTCACTTTTCCAGCGCGTTAATCTAACCGTGACAAAAATCTCTATACGCTTTCGGAATTACTTCATTATTCCGCTACATTATCGATCGCATCATTGGTCGTGCGATCATATCGATATTGAATTATCGAGTTGCCGCTTCAAGTTAGATTTATATGTTTGATACTAATTGGTTATACATCTGGCGGGACCTTATGGCAAATAAAAAATGTCCCGAATACAATATGGAAGATCAAACATAAATTTGATGAAAAACACAAAAAGAAAAAGAGACCAAACTCTTTGTCACTTTTATGTGTTCGAATTTTAAGTTAGATTAATGTATACGAAATGAATGAAATTGAATGTGCGATCGGACGATAATGTATTCACGTTTGATATACTCTTTAATTTATAAAATAAAATATAATTCCCTTTCATTCAATAACGTGACACAATTTCCATCGTCTACATAATATAAATTACAACAACGATATTCATCACAAATTTTCATACGATCAAATATATTCTAATAACACAACATATAAAAGAGCCTATTTAAAACATAAAAATTCAACTTGCAAAATTTCACGTTGAAACTAAATTAAAACCTGCAGACTATTTTTTAATTACACTTTTTCTAGATCGGCTATGATATAAAATGAGCGAACTTGGAATATTCATCAACGGGGTGGGGATTGAAACAAAAAGTCTCAACAGGCCCCATAGAAAACAAAAACAGAAATCCAGTTCAGAAAAGAGGGATAAAATAGAAAAGACAAAAAAAGAAAACAAGCAGCCGAAAATAATAATCCGCGTAATAAAAATCCAGGGGTTTTAAACGTCTTTGATGTGATGGCAAGATTTGTTGGCTTTGTCGCTTGTAGGCTAATTGTTTCTTCGGGTTTAACGAGCCTTGAGATTGCGTGGTTGAAAATAATTATAATTACAATAAAACCGAATACCATTAATGCACCAATGAAACGATGAAATGAAAATATCGGGGGGGGGGAACATTGGAACTGGATAAATGGGATGAATAAATAATAAAAGGCGAAAAGACATGGCGAACTTGTGATGGGACGAAGGAGTGATGCAGAAAGAGAAAGAGCCAGGTACGAGCTAAAGGTGGCAAGCACCTTTGCTCATCTCTGTTCGGCCCACGCATCTGCCTTCGCTCCTTCTCGATTTGCTGGTCTCTGAAACTGAATACTCAGACAATAGCGGCGTTAGAGGCCAGCCGGTTCTTGACACGCAGTAACGCAATCCCTGTAGGATCGAGCGGCGTTGCCAAGTTGTTCCTCGCGAGTTGATGTAAGCGGCTGGCACGTCCACGGGAATGCCGATCGCTCGCTGTTGCCGGTTCTCTGGGTTCCAAGACGGGACCATCTGCTGGCCCTGAAGGCCTTACTTAAATCATTGATGGCTCGCGTGACACGGCAGCGTTCTCCTATCTCCGGTGATATAATGCTCGACTCTTTCGCACTATGATCGAAACCCTTTTCAGATCCAGATGCAGATTTTCTAAAACTCCATAAGAATATTCCCTCTTTGTGTATGCATGCACACACAAGAAGCACGTGATTTTGAATACAACATGCCAGGCAAAAAAAATATTCATCACTGATGGATACTTTTTGTACATCACGGAGGGATGTGGAACAGAAAATTTTATGAATTAGAGTAAAAGTTATTGTGATCACACTCCAGTCAGTGCACTATAAGCACCGGGCAGAAAAAATATAAATGAATTATAAAAGTTATGAATAAAATTATTTATTGCAATCTAAATGTACGTGTGGTTTCTGACAAATTTGAATATACATTTTTAATCGTTTTTACTACATGGTATTGTAAATTTTACTGTAATTATAAAACAAATTCTTGTAACTCTTGTAAAAAGGATCATATATTGCAGATATATAAAACATATATTGACAATACATTATTTTCGAAATCATATATTGACCATAGATTAACAATTATTATCAATATATTGTCAATGCCCGCACGGACGAAAATATATTTTGAAAATATAAAAATAAAAAATATTTTGCGCCGAAAAAATATATTCCGGCAATAAGTATAATGTTTGGTTTATAATTTTTTTTTATAAATTCCATTATCTAAATTCATAAAAATATAATATATAATATATTTTGCATATAAAAAATATATAAGAAGCGGCAATAAGTATAATTGAATAAAATATATTTTAGTGGATAGTAATCATATATTGACAATATATTGATTATTTGCAAAAATTGTTGATATATTGCCAATAAATAGTTCCATATTTAAACTTATATGATCAAAATATATTGTCAATGAATGAAAGTACATTGACAATTTATTGACAATCTATTATCAATGTATGAACAATATATGATTTGTTGAAAATAATATATTGTCAATATATTGATAATATATTGAAAAAATATAATCTTTTTTACTAGGGAAGTAAGTTTTATAACATTGTTTTTTCTCAGTGCACAGATTATTTAAATATTTTTTTTATATAAACTAAGGGGCTACGCGCGCCAACCCCCAGTTCACAATAATTAAATTGTTTTAATTAAAATAATATCAAACGTTATATTTTGCAATATTATTTGCATTTTCAGAAATATAGATATGGATCACTATTCCAATGTATGAATTTTATTTTGCATGCAATTTTTTTCGATATTGTTCCGAGAGTTGAATCGACTTGAAATTTTGTACACTTGTGGGTCATGATCAGGTCTGCTCTGAAAAAAATTGGCAAATCTGCGAAATCGACTCAATTGTGTGTTACTTAAAATAACTCAGCGGTGATACTTTTGTAATATATTTTTCAATATTTTAGCTATTTTTTCAAATATCCATTGATAATAATGTGAAAACAATATTATCATCGAATATTTATCATAAAATACCCGACAATACCATAAAAATGTCTCCCTAAAATGTCGGACGCAGCGGCGATAATTTTTTTTAATATAGGTAGAAAACTGTTCCTTGAAGTTTGTATTAGTATTTGGTATTATTTCAGGAATACTTGAGAAATATATTCATTCTGCGGACATGTAAAGAATATTAAAATAATATTATTAATATTGATAATATTCTCGAAAACTCGTTAGAATATTATGTGTTGATAGGACGATTTTATATACTGATAACCAAA
>JAAMPD010001349.1:0-25740 GCA_025266255.1 Trissolcus basalis | reverse complement strand
TTACTAAACTAATAACTAAAAAAAAAAAAAAAAAATTAATTTACCAACTTTTTTAATTAATTTCATTTTATTTCGTCTGATAATTATTTATTTTGTATTAATAAGACAACTGACATTACACACATGATATTAATATAAAAATATGAAAAGAAATCTCTTTTGCAGAGTCAACTTGGAATGGGTCCGGTTATGAGCCAACAGCAAGCTGCTCCAAAGAGGGAGATGACGTTCCCACCAGACAGCGTTGAAGCGGTCACGCCTTTGCATTATAAACGACGAAAATTAACTCGACAGGATGTCTCCCCAGTCGAAGCTTGGCGGATCATGATGGCGCTCCGATCAGGTCTCCTCGCAGAGAGTTGTTGGGCTTTGGATGTCCTCAATATTCTTCTATTCGATGATTCTTCCGTAAGTTTCTCAATTTGATATTTATTTTTGCTTTACAATCAAATGAAAGAAAAAAAGACAAAACAAAGAATTTGAATTTGTTGTTAATGTATTTTTGTATATTTCAGATACAATACTTTGGTTTGGCAAATTTGCCAGGACTGCTAGATGTTTTACTCGAACACTTTTCGCGTTCGCTGTCGGATATGTTTGAGATGTCGACATCCGAGGATGACAAGTCAAGTTGGAACGATAAGTCAACGAATGGTCCTGAAGTAGATCTCGGAGCGGTGACGCGGCCAATCGACACCGAGGACCGTACGAAGCTGCTATCCTGTTCAAATTATACGTTCCTGTCAAGGCGCGGTCGACCGGTCAAGATGATACCGCGTGATGAGGACCTATTCGTATTGGATACGAAACGTCAATGGGACCATCAGGATCAAGAACCCGAAACGGAACCGTGGCAGGTCGATCCAAGCGCTACCAAGTACATCATCACCTGCTTCCAGTCTGAGATCAGCAGCAATACGTTTGCGCGTCATTTACGCGATGAAAAGCCGCCCTTATTGCAAAAAGAGGTGGACAATATGGAAACAAAAGATGAAGAGTCCAAGTTTGACGGCATCGCGAACGCTGACAGCCTGGACTCATCGTGCTCATCCTCGTCAGCGTCTAGTAACGGATCAACTACGTGTCCGTTTACAAGAAAAGGCATGGCAAACGACATTGTAAAGAAGGAGTTGACGGTAGTGAAGCAGAACGACAAGAAAAAGAAAACCAAGAGCTTGAGTGATGTACTATCGAGGATCAAACGCGAGCCCACGGAGATGAACGACTTGACTCGCGAGTTGTTTGAAAAGAAGAACGATGGATCGAAACGAGATTGCGAGAATGATGTGGCGAATAACCCGACCAAGGCCAACAATAAGGCCGGTGAGAGATTTAACGAGCTGCCACCACCGAAAATCGAGCCTGAGGAGCCTGTATACACGAACGACAATGGCAATTCGACGGAAAAGGAAGAGGAGACGATGATGCCGACACCTTGTAGAAATGATACCGAGGACTCACAAAATGAAGAACTGAAGCCTGAACGAGCGAAAGACAGGGACAAAGAAAAAGACTCGAAGGAGAAAGATAAGGAAGAAGTAGAGAAGGAAGGTGGCAATGAGAAGGAAGAGGAGAAGAAGGAGGAAACAGAAGCTGAAAGGCAACACAGGGAATGGAAAGAGAAGATTGCGAGGTTAAAAGTGAAAGACCCAGCCGGTACGCTGAAACGCCGACGAATAAGTGACTACGAGGATGAGAGTTACTCGCGAGATGAAGCGAGTTTGTATCTCGTGACCGAGACGCAGGACAGTTTAGCGAGGCGTTGTGTGTGCTTGTCGACGATCCTGCGTAACCTCACGTTCATTCCCGGCAATGAGAGCGAGTTCGCAAAAAATGTAACGTTCCTGAGCATACTAGGCAAACTGTTGTTACTTCACCACGAGCATCCTGTGCGAACACAAAAGACACGGAATTATGATCGCGAGGAAGACGCGGACTTTGCCGACTCGTGCAGCAGTTTACAAGGTGAAGGTGAATGGTGGTGGGACTTTCTGTATCACATCCGGGAGAACGTGCTGGTAATGTCGGCAAACATTTCCGGTTACATGGACCTGAGTCTACATCCAGAGGAGATCTCGCGACCGGTGCTTGACGGTCTGTTGCACTGGGCGGTCTGTCCAGCCGCCCATGGTCAGGATCCATTCCCAACCGTGAGTCTCAACTCGTCCCTGTCGCCGCAGCGCCTGGCTCTTGAGGCCCTCTGCAAATTATGCGTTACCGAGAGCAATGTCGATCTGGTAGTTGCGACGCCGCCCTACAGTCGACTGCAGAGGCTTTGCTCGGTGCTGACGCGACTTCTCTGTCGCAGCGAGGAGCAGCCTATGCGCGAGTTTGCCGTGAACCTGCTGCATTTCCTCTCGGCGGCTGACAGCGGCGTCGCACGCACGATCGCTCTGCAGACGCCGTGCGTCGCTCATCTTGTTGCATTCATCGAACAGGCCGAGAGCAGCGCGATCGGCGTTGCGAACCAGCACGGCCTCGCTGCGCTGCGAGACAACCCCGAGTCGATGGGTACGAGCCTCGACATGCTGCGTCGCGCGGCCGCCACGTTGCTCAACCTCGCGCGCCATCCTGACAACCGCACGCTCCTGCTGCAACACGAGTCGCGACTGCTCGCCCTCGTGATGAGCCAGATCCTCGACCAACAAGTCGCCGCAATAGTCGCGCGCGTCCTTTACCAGTGCTCGCGCGGATCCTCCTCTACGTAACTGCTAGAGTCGCGTCTGCGCCAGCACTGCTCGTTGCTTATTGGTGGTTGGTTCGTTCGTTGGTTCGTTGAAGGATTGTTGTTGTTGGAACACGCCGCTGCTGCCCCCTATGCATAATACGCGCGCGGTTTCGTATATTTAATACTTTCTCCGACATTTCCTTCCTCCCTCCTCCAACCCCACCTCTTTTTGATTCTACAGCGATTCTTTTCACCCAACCCCCACCCCCACCCCCACCCCTTTTTGTTGCGTGTGAGTGATGATTTCAGAATTGAGCGAATGTGTGTATATGTACCGATGTACAAAGATAGAGACAGAGAAAAAAGCAACAACAAGAAAAATATACTTTTCTCTTATTCAATTGTTTTTTTTTAAATACCTTTTTTTTGTAATTGCTAAATATATATTTGTATATGTATATGTATTTTCTTCTTTTTTTAAAGGGGTTTTTAAGGCGAGGTAGTTACGATTGGTAAGGCGGTGCGATTTCATGGTTAATATCGGGTAACGATTCATATAAATATTATATTAATTATTGAGAAAAAAATCATGTAATGCAAATTTTTATATTTGCATGTTTTTTGTGCTGTAATTAGCGAGTAATTAAGGATATTTTGTAGATAACACGGACCTTCCCTGACCTCCCTGCCCCCTCCCTTCGTTTTCCTAATCCCCTTATCCTAAATCCTTATATTGTATTACGCAAATTTAAAAAAAGGATGAAAAATGATAAATGATGATGAGGATGGTTCACTCGACAGCGGTTTATTTCTCACACTTCCAGTCGTGTGAAAGGAGAAAAAAATTTATGACGAAAAAAAAAAATGAAAACTGATGAATTAAATAAACAACAAATGATAAAGAAAATAAAAACACGCGCTTCTAGACGGATTATTAAATATAGCGAGAATGTGACATAATTGTGTGCGAGTATTTGACGATAAAGAGGCAAATGGCGGATACGATTTTGATGATAAATGACAGATTCTGATATGTGTGATAACGTCGTTGCTCGGACGGGATAAAAATGGGTGGGAGGGAGTTTCGGGGAAATTATCTTTTATCGACTTTTGGGTTCGTGCAAAAGTAAACCGCGCAGAGATCAATTTTTTTTATTTGAACAATTTTATTATATCTCTGCGCTTATGATCAATTTGTCTATTTCCGCCAGGTACATGCATTTATACGCGCGAGAGCGGAATCTTGATTCAAATACTTTTGGCGCGGACGATTATTGCAAATGAAATTATGAAACAAGCAAGTAACAAATAGTAATGAAATAATTGCAAATTAATACGATTAATAATTGCGAGGAAATTTGTAAGGGAAGAATTTTCTGAGAGGAAGCAGAAGTAACATTCTCCGAGGAACCCAGCTTCTCCCCACCCTACCAAGTATCCTACTTTATAAATATATCTTATTATATGTAGCTCTTAAATTATTTACTTTAGTTTGAGTGGAGATGCCTGTAAGTGTAATTTACTAAGACTTTTTGTAAATAAATTATGAAATAAACTAGACGTACTTTATCCAGAAATCGACTGTTTTATTTATTTATTCATCTTTTTTTTCTTTTCTTTTTTTTTTTTTTTTTTTTTTTTTTGACAAAATCTTTACTTGATGTACTTTTGAATAATTTTTATCTAGCAGTTGAAAATATCATCTGAAGAAAATAAAGAACTGTTAGGTGACTGAAAAATCCATTTTATTTAAGTGAAATTTCACTTTTATAGAAAAGGCCATACAAAAAGTGTAAAAATTTATGTTAAATAAAAGCTAGTGAAATCTTATTGCAATGATGGAAATCAATATTGTGGAAGATCTGGCGCATGTGCGTGCGCGATAGAATTCGGATCATGTCCCTTGTAACTGGTAGTCGTGACATGACACGTAAGGAGAAAAGCGTAGAGGTGAAGTGCAAGTCAAAATGATGATCAATTAAAAAATTATTCAATTGTTAAGATAACGGATTTTAAAATTGTGTAACGAGCTGACAGCTGTGTTGAATTCAAATCTACCCCATTTCACTGTACTCTGCTGCTGCTGCTGTTGCAATGTTCGAAGGAGCGGTCGCAGCATTCCTCAATCGTCTACTTGGCAGATATGTCGAGGATCTTGACACCGAACATTTTAATGTTGGCATCTTTTCCGGTGATACTTGTCTTACGGATTTGATTTTGAAGCCTGAGGCTCTGGTATAGTTTCTTGTTTTTATGTCATACTTGTTGTTCGATGTTATCTGTCTATATTTTATTTTTGTCATTTTTTTTTTTTCAAATAAATGAAACAAAATGTGGTTCGAGTCAATTAAATAAAATGTTTGCACATCATTTGAAATTACGTTTTTTTAAATTATTTTAATGTAGTACCTAAAATTAAATTTCGTGTGTGACTCATTTTTAAAGTAGTTGATTGAAATTTGTTTCTCTCGCTAATTTGTATTGATGAAAATTATAATAAACGGTATTTGAATAAAAGAATGATATTTGTACACACTTTTATATAAACGTCAATATTTCCTAAATCCACAGTCCTACTTTTAATGTTTGATCGTATTTTCTAGTATCAACTTGGACTTCCTATTAAAGTACATGTAGGTCTCATAGGGAAGATCAGTTTGAAAATACCATGGGTAAATCTGTTTGCACAGCCAGTTATTTTAAACATAGAGGTAAAACTAATAATTGATCAGTATATTCTTTTCAAAAAGATCAAATTGCAAGATCAGAATCTATTTTTGCTTTGATTAATACAAACCTTGATATTCTTTCTTTAAAGGATGTATTCATAGTTGCGGTGCCAGAGACTTTTGGACCCTATGATAGTGAAATTCAAAAAAGATTGGTCCGAGCTATTAAGAAAAAAATTTTAGATGATCTTGAGGGTGACAAGCAGTGCATTCCAAGTGGGACATTTTTCAGAATCAATTGTTTTGCAACATTTTTCGTCGGTTCATAATTCTGATCTTTGAACTTTTTTTTAGACTTTATGAGTGACATTCTTTCATCGATGGTTAAAAATTTTCAAATCACTGTCAACAATGTACACATTAGATATGAGGAGAAACTGGCCGGAGATTTGTTTGTAACAGCTGGAATTTGTCTGCAAAGTTTGTCTGTTGCGACTACGAACAAGTAAATGTTTATTTATTTGTATGAATTTACAAAGAATGATACATTGAATTAAATTTTGTTCGTTATAATTAATTGAAAGTTGTGTTTCTCTTGGTTGATGATTCGAAAAAAAGAATAATGAGTTCTAAAAGTTGCATAAATCTGAATTATGTTTACAGTAAATGGAAACCAGGTGTAACTCCAGCAAACTCGACATCAGTATACCAACTAATGAAAGTCGAGTCCTTGTCGGTGTATTTAAATCCTGTTGCAGAATCATGTTTCAAAAATTATTTTAATGAAGGGAACAGAAACAATTTATTCAGCTGGAAAGAAATCATGTGCAAGTCTTTGCAAACATTTGGAATGAATGACCAGGAATTTCAGTTTTGTAAGTGTCGCAGGATTAAATGTTTAATTCGCTTTATCACCAGCATAATATAATAAGCAAAATATAAATCACAATTTTTAGTGATAAAACCTTTCACAACAAAAGTCAAAGTTATTATGAGTAAAAATAATAATGCTGAGATCTCGAGAATGCTAGTGGATATTGTTCTGCAGGACATAGCTATGCAAATTTCAAAACAGCAATATGCAGCTTTTTCCCATCTTCAGGACTCGATGCGCAAAATTGTCATTAGCAGGTACTTTTAATATTAAGTTTTTAATTAGAATTCATTGAATAAGCATTTGTTTATCAATTCTGTCAAATTATTTAATCATAGAAATGAAAAATTTTTTGGAATTCTTTTATAGGAATCATAGAAAATTCCATCCATCCGTTTCGATTTGTAAAGGCGGATCCAGACACTGGTGGAAATATGCTTACAATGCAATTCTCGAGTACAATATCCGGCCGTATACGTGGAATTACTTGAACACTCACCGTCAGAATTATCGAAATTACAAAAAAGCCTACATGAAGACATTGATGAAACCGAATGACACGGAGCTTAAACTTGATTTACAAAAATATGAAGATAGTTTAAACGTATTAAACATCATCATAGCACGGGAACATGCTAAGATAGAGCTAGAGAAGTTGCATCCTACCAAAGTGAAGGTTGACCTAGGTGTATTTGCTGTGAGATCCGTGAGCGTGGACAAATCTCAGGACACCAAAAATTCCAGGGATCTTTGTGGTAAAATTATATCTAACGATGATGGTGATGATGAAATTGAAGAAACTCTAAATATCCCTGATAGAACTATCAAATCGTTTGGTGAGAACATTTTAGTCACAAAACAAATAATACAACATTTTTTTCTTGTTTTTACGGCCAACTTTTATGTATATTTTTATTATTACAGACCGAAAGTACAATTTTACTTTAGTCAATTGTTCGCTAAGCCTGCTGAACAACGATAAAGAAATATTGATAATAAGCATGACACAATTTTTGTCAAGCGTTGAAACTCGTCCAGACTCTTCATCTTTCAAAATTTCAACCCGAGCTGAGAGTTTTGTCATCGAGGGTGTATCCTCTGAAAATGATCTGGTCACCATTGTTACTACAAATACGATTTTCACAGGTAATCGTAATACAATAACCATAGATCAATTTTTAAACTCGAGTTCAATATTCAACATGTCAACATTACAGGAAACGTAGCTTCAAATTTTCTAGCTATCGACTTTGAAAAAAGTGTTTCACCAACACATTGCAACTATGAATTGAATGCAACTCTAGAGCCTATAGAAATGACCTACTATAATGTAAGCTATAAACAAATTTCATTTATAAAAATAATACATACAATATTATATAGAGATGTTTAATCTGTTTTTCTGTATTGTTTTTATAGTATTCGGTAGCTGAGTTGATAAATTTCTTTGAGTTGAATGCAAATCAAGTGCCGACAGTTACAAGTTCCTTATACAAAACGTACATGAAAATTGAAAAGGAAGTAATTGAATTGTCAGAGAAAGCCCTGTCTCGTACTACTAGAATTAATCTCAAATTGGATATGAAGGGTCCATATATTGTATTTCCCGAGTATGGTGCGATGCAAAAGTATGTTTATGATTTCAATTTATGATCAATTTTTGGTTCAACAAAATGAATATAGTTCATTTTGACTTTTGAAATATGTTCTAGAGAGGGGTATATTTTAATTGTCGATCTTGGTCGACTAACGTTGAAAACTGAACTACAACCAATAGACGTTCAACTGGAAGATGCCACTATTATGGAATTAGAGGAATTGCTTTACGATAGATTACACCTAGTTTTAAATGACGGTCAAATTATTATTTGTCACGGAGGTAATAAGATACAATGAGATGTAATTCAAGAATTGTCGATAAAGATATTTTCAATATATTTGAATAATTTTAAATGTAAGATTAATGAATTTCATTTTTGTTTATAGGGGACGATTGGCGAGATATAAGAAAGTTGAAAGAATCAGAATACCACATCGTTCCCAAATTACAAGCAAATATAACTGTTGCCTCCAGTATCAGACCAGAATATCGCATTCTTCCAAAGTAATTCAAATTATGAAACTTGAAATTCAATTTAAAGTTTATTTTATAATGTAAATATATTAAAATCATATTCGTCTTTTTAGGATTAAAGTCAACATTTCAGCGTCTCATGTCAAGTTCAATTTGTCTGAAAATAAATTTCAGTTATTAATGATGTTTTTGAATCTATTAACTATTCCAAGTAGCTCTGATGTCGATGAGATGAAATCCTCGTTTATGAAATATATCCAAACACGAAAAAGGTCGGAATTATTTTCAACCTCAGACTTGTCTAAGGTTAAATCTACCATAGTTTGGGCATCTGTGTGTACTGCTCAAAACAACAAATTAGATTTGATGTCCAAAGCAGTAAATAATTGTAATTCATCAGAAGTTGAGAGGTAAAATCGTCTGAAAATTATAGACATAGTATAAGATTAAAAAAGTATAAAAAATGTGACAACACTAACAAATTATGTTTTAACTTTATTTTTTTGTTTCAGGAGCATAATTTCATCAGAAATCAGTGAAGAAGATTTAGAGCAATGGTTCAAATCGTCTAATTTTTCTGGCTTTGAAGATTTTGTTTCGCCTTCTAACTTTATCAACTTTTTACTGAGATTTGTAATTGGCGAAGTATGTTTTGTTCAAAGTGTTATCTGTTTTCCTGAACCGTACGAAAATTTGGCTGACCCAAAAAATTAATCATTTTTAGTTATCCATACAATTTGTTCAAAATGGATCCGACGAAAGATCTGAACCATATTTGGTATTGAAACTTAACAACATTTACTCTGAAATTGCCATGATGAAATATGGATTTGCCATTCAATCAGGTCTGGGGACCATTCTTCTGGCAGATAAAACTGAAGTTGGTGTCACTGGATCTTACTTGGAATTGATTTCATCTGATCCAGCCAGTGAAATATTTTCTCTTTCATATCGAAAAGTAATTATTTTTTATTATTGGTTTATTATATGTTATGGTTGATATGGTTATTTTCTCTTATTTGTAATTACTTTAATGAAATTAATTTGTTGCTATAATTACAGATCAGGGCCGATTGTCCAGATTTCAAAACGCATTTTAAAAATGTCGAATGCTCCTCAGTAATGAATATTGGCTATGTAAATATAGTATTTCACAGATGTGCAATAATTAAGTTGAAACATTTCGTAATTGACATCATGAAGTAAGTGTTACTTAATTTTTCAAAATATTTTATTCAAAAGTTTAGACATGATTATTTTCAATTGTTCCTTCGTTTTAGAATCTGCAAAACCAACTCTGTAAAACGAATTTTAGATTTGATCCAATTCGGGTTAACTTTTTGTAAAAAAACAAAGGAAGATCCTCCTGTTCCGCCAGGTGATCCTGAATTTTATCAGATAATAAAGAAATACAATTCTATCTAAATAAAAATGAAGCTGATAGAGCAATGATTTGTATATGTTTTAGGTGCTATAAAACTCAGTTATTCTATAAGACTGAACACTGTAACTATAAAACTTTGTAACAAAGATGAAGATTTGTTTTATATAAAATTTGTTGGATTGGAAAATGACTGTATTTATAACGCTAATGAACGGATGATCTTGAGAGCTCATCTTAGAAGATTAAGTGTGGACGATTTATGCGATAATAGTTTTTATGGCAAGGTAGTTAAACAAATCTCCATTCAAATAATGTAATCTTGAATAATTAAGTGAATCAATTAATTTTTTGGCAGCTGTTATCAAGCGAAGACGACAAAGTTTTTGATCTGAAGTATGTGAGACATGCACCAAAAGTGTACAAGTGTCCGGATATAGATGCTCGACAGGTTGATATTTTAACGGATGGAAGTTTGAAATTTTCTATTGGAAAAATTAATTACGTTTTCATGTCTCGTAGCATACGAGATTTACAGGTGTATTGAAATTTCATGTAAACTTGTTAAAAAGAAGTGTTTCATTTTTGTTTAAATATTACTCAAACATAATATTGCAATTTCAGCGATTTTTGAATCCTTTCATCCTCACTTTTTGGAGACGTTTCGCACTTCGAATGAGAAATGTATTGTCTTGGAGTATTTTAGCTTTCCGAAAAAGTGAAATTAAGCTTCGCCTGTCGATTGATATCCAAGGGCCAATATTGCTTCTCCCTCAAAAAAGAACTGCGCCAACATTGCTTATTTTTGATATCGGTTAGTAACGTGAATTAAAATCAAAATTAAAACATATTTTCTTTTTTTTTTTAAATTTACAATTGTTTTTAATATTAATACATATTTTAGGTATGCTGTCTATAGAAAACTTTTTCAAGAAAAGTGAAATTTCGAAACAATTTTCGAAAAGTAATAGTTTTGAAAATCAAGCGGACTGTAATTATTGTTACATCATAGATAATGTGCTGATAAAACTCAAAGCAATGACAATGTGTAGGGCTAATATGACGCTTGCAGGATCGTGCGAGATGCGGGTAAGCTTTCTAATTCAATGAAATTAACGATGCCTCAAATAATGTATACTTATTTCATTTATTTTTATATTAAGGAACCGATAATAGAAGAAGTAAGCATTCGCTATGATGTCAAGAGAAAGTTTATGATACAAAACAACGATGTTAATCAAGTGCACAATGTCTTGTACGAGATACAAGGTTCTGTCGATTTGATTTCAATCAATGTAGCCCAAAAAGATTTGCACTCAATGTTAGTAATTTGGGAGGACAATATCTCGAAATTGTTATCCATCAGTGATTGTATCTACAATGGTAACACCACTTTTTTCAATCGTCCGAAACAAGATCCCGTTGTTAAAAAACTCGAAGCCTTCTTCTCTCAGGATGAGCAGCCATATAGCGAAATCAGCATGAAGATGACTTTTGACGGATTACATGTCAATTTATTTTCTGATACGGATGAAGTTTGTGACATTGAAATTGTTTATTATAAATACAAAGTTTGCTAAAAATATTCATGTTAGCTTAAACTACGTTTCACATGTTTTAGGTTTTGAGTTCTCCTATTCGGGATTACAATCGAGGTTTATGTAAACTCTCATTCGACGATGCTATTTTATTGCTTGATTATTTCAGCGACAATAGTTTTAACATGAAAATTGCTGTGAAGACGTGTACTTTAGATGATATAAGAAATTGTGCCCGTATAGTTCAAAAGTAAGATAATCTGAAAATAACTTTTCTATTATTTCTTTTCAATTCTTTTTAACAATCATAAAAAACCATTTATATCATTTTTAGGATTATACAATCCCCATTGAAAGATTGTGGAAGAAATGGCGAGTCGAAAATTTATGTCTCAATGCCCCCTGCTTTAGATGTTACGTTAAACAGGACACCCGCGGGTGATATTTGTTTGGACATTCTAATTGAAGAATCACAGTTAAATATTTCAGTTTCTTTTCTCACAGAACTGGGACGATTTTTGATTAATTCAATTCCTTATGAGCAAGATGATGAAGGTGTCGTGAATGAAGCTTATGAAGATCCTGAAACGACAATTGTATGATATATATATTTTTTGTTGATGGCATTTTCAGTAAAAATTTTATGACACTTCAATTAGAATTGATTTAATTATTTGATTTTTGTAGAAAAACGTCGTCAAGAGGAATATTGAGGCTAATTATTTAAAAAATGAAGACCAAAGTTGTGACTCATCAGGTACTGAATTTATAATGTTAATAATAAATAAAATAGGAAACAATTGAATACATTTTATAAAACTAGTATTTTTAATAATTTAAATTTTCATATCAGGATATTCTTTATCGCTACGTTTACGAAAGCCGGAAATTTGGCTTTATAGCAGTGTAGAATCGAGTAATGCTCATGCAATATTAATAGAAGCTGAGCTAGCCATTGAGAAAAGCCGACACAAAGGGTCATCGTCGGTGATTTTTACTTTGTCTGGATTAAGAGCAAAAAGTAAAAGTCAAGAACAAAATTATCACTGGATTTTACAGCCGTGTGATATCGAGATTCATCGAAAAGAGTGTAGTCAGGAATCACATGTACGGGTCAACGTTGTTATTAGCTCTGTGAATATTTATTTGTGTGTTGGGGTGATTAATAGTTTAATAAACGTACGTATTATAAAAAATGCACAAAACATGATTAGAATTATTATGAACAGTTTTCTCATCACTTATATGTTTCAAATTAATTTACAGATCGTCAGTGAAATCTTGAATTTTCTTCGTGAAAGCGATGTTACTGTACAAAATAAAATTGATTTCCTTGCATCTGGAAATCAAACTGATCTATGGCGACCGAAAGAAATTTCCAGGATACTCTATGTTGAAACGCCGAAAGATAGTATGTATTTAAGTAAACGGACAAAATGACCTGAATAATTTAGATCTGATTAAATTTCTTGTTGCATTTGCTTTAGATTATAATTACAGAAAAAATTCTGCCTCTAACGGCAGTAAACAAGTTAGAGAATGCGAAGTCAAGCCTACATCAATTGAAGTTTTGTTTGTTCTGGAGGAAACCCTTCAGAAAGTACCGATTGTTAAAAGTAATTTTGAAGTTCGGGGTAGCATAAATGATTGGAACGAACAGTTTCAAATGCAGTTTGATGTGTCTGTGTGTGCCTTTTGTTATGATGTTAATCAGAACAAATGGGAACCCTTAATAGAACTCTGTCAGAATCATTATTCCCATCAATACAAACCTTGGGAAATAACATTCAGAGTAATTATATACATTCATTAAATGGGCTTTAGTCGATTTAAGCCATTAAATATTGATTTTGAAAAATGGTTGTCATTCTAGGTGCATCAAGCAGAAAGTTTTCCACTGAACTCGAGTCTGGTTGAATCGCAACCCCCCCGGAACCAGAAACAGTATTAAAAAAAGAAAAATCGATTCTTCGTATAATGAAGACGAACATAATGACGATATGATTTTTATTGCTCCAAACGAAGATTCATCTAGAATTAATGGTATTCAGAACATGTTCTCTTAGTTATTCCTTCAATAATTTAGTCAAACTTAAATTATTAAAATTATTATTTTAGATGTGAATTATAATTTTGAAATGGAAGATGAGTCTGATAATACCGACGACGAGTTGGGATCAGAGAAACTGAATCATGCCTTTTTAAATTTTTGACTATCGATAGTAATGACGAGGACAAAAGTGATTCAGAAGAATCAAGCAAATATGAAGATGACGAAGAAGGTTTGTAAATTAATATCAAATTCATATAAATGTAAAAGACAAATTTTGTTTAATAATCTTGATTATTGTTTTGCAGAGCGGTTCAAAGCTGAAACTTCAACTATAACAGCAAATGCGATGTCAATGAAAAATCGAACGGTTCATAAACAAGCTATGCATGTAATCATACATTCAAAAGAGATGATTAATATTACAATATCCACCAACACTATCAGCGTTTTGGATTTACTGATGAATGCCTTCGAAAATGATAAAAATGGCATTCCAGCAGTACCGGCTAAAGTTGGAAAACTGACTCTAAACAATAACATCGGTTATCTGAGTAAAGTGGACTTTTTTGTTAAAAAAGAAGTAAGATTTTATCTTTGAATTCTATTAATCCTATTCTAAAATAAAACCTAATTTAAAAGTTTTTTAAATTATTTCAGAAGTCTGTAACGAAAGACGACCTGGTTCTTGTGGCCTCGCAATCATTTCCAAAAACTACATCTCCGACGAGCTTACCAGGCTCTCCAGATTCAGAGTTGCCGAATTCACAGATAAATAATTTTGCAGAAAATTTTGCAGACATGAAAACCTACTTAAATGAAAACGAGGAGTCAGAAATTTGTGTCCCTTCTTCGTTTAATGACAATGATTCACTTTTAGCAATGTACAATCAAATTATTAAAGAAAGATTAAGAATCTACGTAGAAGGTATATTAATGATAGTGATATGAATGATAATGATGGTATTATAATTGAACTTGGAAAGAAATACTACAAGTGTTAATGTTTTATTGTAGGTTTTGAAAATATCGTTTTATATAGCAGTAATATAAAACATCAAAGTTACAACCTCGTACCGTTGAGACCAACAAAAGACGGAATCAGATATCACATTGTAGTTGAAACCACAACAAACTGGCGATTGCACAAAAATATTACTGTCAGATCTCCGCTTCAAGTAATATTAATATTGCGATTTTTATTTATTAGTCCAATTAATATGACTTTCATGTGTCGACTAATCTGTGTTTAGATTCGAAACGAGACTTCTTGCGTATTGGAACTATATTACAAGAAGCAGACGTTGGAAAAATTAAAACTAAAAAATTTGGGAGAAACAGTGAATCCATTTGCAGATTTCATGAGAATGACATTACTGGAACCGGAGGGAGTATACAACGTTCCACTTTTTATTGCATATCATTGCTCCATCCATGTTTTACCAGCTTATTCAGAGTAAGTTATGTCTCAATAAACAGAATTGATATAATGGAAATAAAATAATTTAAAGTGGAACATTTTTAAATGAACATAGCAGTTTACAAAGTAATAAAATCTGCATTCATCATGTTTAGAAAACATCACATAAGCAGTGAGGGAATATTTTGGCTGGACATGGATGATAACTCAAATTTCATCAAAGATATAACTTGCGATTCAAAGGAACCTGCAGGTGATGGTTCCGTTTTCAGTGTCAAAGCGATTCGTTGCAAAAACAACTATGTTTCTTATGCCAACAGTCAAACCCCAGAATATCTGATCCAAATTGTCCCTCCGCTTGTTTTCGATAACAAATTATATTTACCTATTCAAATTAATATACCTCACATAAATTATCAAATACAATTGGAACCTGGTGAAAGATCCAATGTCTATCCTGTACAGTGTGATAAGGAATTTCAAGTAACGATAAAGGTTTGCTTCACACGCATTCAATCAATTTGTTCTTGGTTATTTATCACGATCGATTTATCATGATTTATTTTACAGATTCCACGGTATTTGGGTCATCAGTGGATCGGAAAAGTACAACTGACGTCAACTTTGGAAAAAAAATATGTTAAAATGGTTACTGATCAGAGCGACAAAGGAGAGGCAAAACCATTTCTGTTATGCTTCGAGATTGACAGATCAACCTGTATGCTGATCAATGTTTATGCCCAATATTGGATTATCAATAAGACAAGTCTACCTCTTTCTATTGGAGTAAATATTTCCAATGAGAAACAATTTCAAAATTAATTTTCATTTTTATCCCTATTAACTGAGATACAATTTATTCAGGAATCACAAACAAACACAATTCATGATATATCTGGAGAAGAATTGGTGATTCTCTCACAAAAAGAAACACGCAAACGACGACGGTCGATCCGCTTGAAAGCTCAATGTTCAGATTGGTCGGCGTCGTTTAAATTGGATGGAATTGGCTCGATGTCGTTGATCCTTTGCAAAGATTTAGAGAGACGTCGAAAGTATCGCATTTTCGTTGAAACGTGTGTTTCACGACTCGCGCCTCTTTTCACAAAGATCGTCACTTTCTTGCCTTATTTTTACGTTGCCAATAAGACTAAAAAAACAATAAGGTATATGGAAAACAACGAGGAGGCTGACTTGTGGATCGATCTTCAACCGGGTCAAGGGTCACCATTCTGGCCGTATACCGAGTCAATGAAAATGAAAGTCAAGTGGAAAATAGTCAGCAGGTCTCGGAATGTTTTGACATAATGAGATTGGGAAAAACTGTTCTCAGAATGGACAATGGGGTAATTCAGCAGCTTTTGCACAAACTTTCAAAATCAAATATTTTAATAATCAAATTCCTACTGTATATGTATTTTTGTTTAGACTGCTGTCTGTGTCGAAGTGAGCGGTGGAAGCACAACTCCGTATATTATAGTTTTTCATAAATACCGACCTGGAGATGCTCCCGTCAGAGTCGACAATATTTGTAACAATTTAATTTTGAAAATCAATCAGATCAATTTGGGACAGACTACCTTGATTAAACCACTGCATAGTATTCTTTATACCTGGGACGATCCAACTAATGATAGAAAGCTTATGTGGAATGCCTATCAAGGATTGGGAAAAGGATTTTCAGCAGAAATAAAGAAGGTGAAGTGCTACGAGTATCGACATTATTTTCGAATTAGATTGATTAACTAAAAGGGACCTAATTGAGATGGTGTGACTTTCAGGATGGTTTTGGTGTGGAAAAGATATGCTTAAGGAGTATAGCCTTGCTGTCGAAAAAAAGTACTTCCAGTTCCACAGATTCTGCTAATTTTGTTTTCGTTGAAGAGAATGCCACTGAGAAGCCTGAAAACGGTTGTCATTGCGATAAAATATATTCTGCAACAACCGATAAAACGACAGAAAACAATCATGTTATAGTCTACTGGGTTAGTTATATGGAAAGGGAACAAAAAGTTATTATGTTCACACAGGATGAAAACATTTTTCGTCACGTTAAAAGTTTTGTTGATCCTGAGATGACTGATAGAGAAATGTTTATTACATTGGCAGGAATTGGTATCAGTTTGGTAAGCTACGATGTTAATTTTTTTTTTTTTATAATTCATACTTTGTGAAATGAAAATATCATTTTAATTTTAACAGGTGAAAAATAATACTGTACATGAAAACAAAGAATTGGCCTATTTGAGTTTGAGTGATTCAGCAGCACAATGGGAAGTATTTGTTGGTCAAAGGTGGAAACAATTAACCCTCGAACTCAGTGCTTGGTTGGAAGATAAATATGCTCGATCCCTTGATCGGGCTCAATTTCAGAATTTGCTGGATGTAAGATATCAAATATAATGTTGAAATTTATTTTGAGCATATTAAAAGCTGCAAAATTACGTCAATTTTTTTTCCAGATCAACCTCTCTAAAATGTATATGACGAAACCATTTTTTGGAAAACTACGTCGCTCGTATTCTCCAGGATTGATGTTCCAGTATCGTAGATCAGCAAGTCTATGCTTTTGTTATGGTTTTCTACATAAAGTACAAGTGCGTCCAAAAATAAATAAATATACAATTAGTTTTTGACAAAGACTTGAAATGAAAAAAAAAATTATTTAAATCATAATAGTGAAAAATCTTATGAAATTTATTTTGTCTTTTACAGATTGATAATCAATGCTATGATGCTGTTTTTCCAATTGTATTGCACTTCAGCAAGAAGCAGTACTTGTGCAATTCGTCTGATAGTCGAAAATTTAAACATTGTGTGGAGTTTCATTGTTTGAAAAAATACAAACCAAATAGAACTATTTACAAGTAAGATTAAAACTGAGAATCGATGTAATTCCAAATTTCATATTTCAAACATATTCACTGAAAAATAATGACAATATATTTATTGACAGAGACCTCACTGTTTTTGTGGAAGAATTTAATTTGAACTTACAACAAGACTTTCTGGTTCAATTGATTAGTAATTTCACATTACCAAGATTCCAGTCGCAAAAATCAGTTGCTGCCAAAATAAGGAAAGATTTATCTGCATACAGAACTAATTTACTTCACATCGACGACCAAAAAGTAAAACTGCTATTTAATAATATAATTAATGTTAAAAAATGATTTGCAAAACTAATGAAATTTATGATTTAATTATTGAAGGACTCGGAAGACCATCATAAATTTATTGAGCACATGTACATAACGCCGATAACATTTCAATTAAAATTAATTGCATCCACGGATGAATGCTCGTTTGTTAATGCCTTATATTCTCAGTTTGATTTCTGCGGTGTCGTCAAATTGATATTCGATTACGTATGCACAGGCATATTTGAAAAAGATGCCGAATTCAAGTATGTTTGGTTATTGCCTTTATCTTGCATGATAATAAAAAAAATTTGCATCAATTTGATTATTATTTTCGAATTTAGATTACCGTCTTACGAGCTTAACAATCACGCTCTGCGAAACAAAGTTTTCCTGTTCAGCGTATGGAATTTTTATACTGGAAAAATTTTACAGCAATTCAATCTTTTGATACGCTCAATTGCTGTGTTAGGAAATCCATACGATAATATGAAAATTTCAGAAGGACCCATCAATGAGACACTGGTAAATTTAACTTACAAAATATTGTTCATGTACACCCATAAAAATGATGTATTATTTAATTTCATGAAATTGTCTTTGATATCAGATTCTTACATACAAAGATGAAGTGGCAGAAAAATTAGCTTCTGATTTGGCTTACTATCTTGGATTTCTTATTGTGGATTCCACTTCACAGGTTGGCGTTTCCAATGCCTATGACGCTCAAATCAAACCTACCATTAAAGTATTGATTTATTCTACAATTAAATTCGATAAAACACGTAGTTCAATAAGTTATGTACATTTTCTTAACTTTCAGGGGAAATTTCAGTACAACAATGAAAGTTCAAATGATACATGTAACCAGATATGTCCAATAAAAAACACTATGATGATTGAAACTGAGATAGAACTTGCTTATTCTGGACTTGTTGTACAACCTGTTGATGGTAAGATAATTCACATTTCAATACACAAATTGATTACTTTTGTATAAAACCTTTGCTTTTTTAACAGGGACTCATCACGAAGAGTTGAAATACTTCTTCAAGACTTTGGGCAAAAAATTATTAAGACTAACAAAAGAAAAAGATAAGGATGCTTCTGTACAGTCAGTAGACTTCTGTCCCGATTCTATCGCGGATACTTTTAAAAGGTGAGGAGTCAAATCAATCCGCAAAATTGAATAAGAATAATGAAAAATAACTAATAAGACATATAACTACAGTACAATAACTAATGAGATTGTACTTTTTTCAGAGCACAAGAGGCTGGGTTTAAATATATATGTAGGGTTCGATTGCCGCGTTCGATAAGTCGATACAATGTACTATTTACGAGATTCCATAAAAATTGAACATTATTTTGTGGTCATGATTTTGATGATTAAATAAACTTGTTGCAGGGCGTCGAGTCATATTCAAGTGACAAAGCTAGAGGATTTTATTTGTGGAATTGTATAAATAAAACTTATTTTTCACTAAAAGATTCATTTTGGGCTTATGCCATTCTTGGAAACGAAGGAAAACGTATCGCTTTGGTGTCGATGCAGTAAGTCTACCAATTTACAAAAAAAAAAATTTTTAAATATGATGCACAGGAGGAACATCATTTTTTTTTACTTTCAGACGAATATTTTTAGTTGATAAAAAAACTGCTTGGGGAAATTGGAACGTTGAGTGGATGATTGAGATGTGTCACCTTGTAACGCCACCAGTTTTAACAAAACACAAAATCATTTTAAATGTTAACAAAGTGAGTAACGAATATGAATGTTTCACGTTAATATGTTTCTTACCTTGTGTTTTATTTTCAGAGTCGAAGGCCTGTGTCTCCAGATGTTGAATGGTATTTAGAAAGTAAAAATGAAACCATACTTGAATGGTTGTGTCACAAAATCAACATAGCAATGATAATGAACATGGAGAACGATGCTCACTTATTGAAAGAAGAAGCATAAAAATTATCATTGATACAAATAAACGATTCTGTATATTCATCGGCTTATTGTACAATACATTTTTTTATATTTCAGTGCTTTATAAATAAATGTCATATGAGCAGCCGACAAAAGTTTCTTAAAGATAAGCACTTTATATGAGTTTTTTAAACATGTACCTATATCAAACTGAAGAACTGGTTGGGGACAAATTTTTAGAGCAAAGTGAATTTTAAACTATGGATTTTATTAAATTCGATACACAGTAGCGTATTCAGAACAACAAATGACATTGAGAGTATTCAAATTTGCCTGATCTTCGCTATGTGCCGTCAATTTTTTCACCTAAAAGTGATTTTGCCATATAATTAATTTAGATTTTTTACACTCTTAACCAGTACATACTGCTACGGATGATGTTGTAATCTGGCAAATTCTCCACCGGTCCCACTGCTGCTACTGCTGGGCAGCGATCATAAATGTGTTTGTAACAGACATTATGGATGTCCTTAGCAGTAATACTCTGGAATCGCAAAAACAAACAATATTAACTAACTCGTTTCTTTTATTTCTAACAAACTTGAAAATAGTTTCGAATTTTTTTAATTTTTACCTCTAATCTAGCTTCGAATTCGTGAAGAGGCATTCTTCTTCCATAGAACAGCATTTGTCTGCCAATATCTTCACAGATGGCTGTTGATCCATCAAGTTGTAAAAGCATGTTTGTTTTCAAAATGTTCTTCGCTCTGGCAACTTCTTTCTCTGTGACCGACGTGCACAATCGCTTCCATTCTTGTTGAATTCCCCACATCATGTCTTCGCAACTCATTGGATTCGCTACGAAATATATTCCCCACAATCCGGTATCCTTGAAAACGACACAAATAATACATGTTTTAAAATTATTTTTTAAATCAGATAAATAAAAATGAAACTATTTTATGTTAATTCAATTCGTACTTTATACGATGTGTTAAAACTTTGGAAACTATGACAGAATCCGTGTTCTGCAGATTCTCTAGCCAATACTGTTGCGTTGTTGACACCACCACCCTGACTCCTATCCCAAGAACCCATTAGAGTAGTAGCAACCATAAGAGGGAAATTGTCTGGGTCAGCCCATCCAACTCCTATAATGGAAAAATTGATTAAAGTATTATCATATAAAAAATAAGTTTAATTTAAAAAAATTTACATCAAATATTTTATTTCATCGTATACCTTCAATAGCTACAGCAACATGTGCAAGTGGAATTGAATCATCTCGCACACGAATATCAGAACCAGTGTAGCGATGTGGAGTGACCAAAGGAGGAATTTCATCATATTTTGGACCGGTAGACTTTCCAAAGTGCTGCTCGGCTAAGTCTACCAATTGTTTGTGATCTACTCCACCAGCACCAGCAAGGACGAATCTAATGAAATTTGTTTAATTTTATGTCTCAATTAAATACATTTTTTTTGTCGGAATCAACAGATATACAGTTTGGCACAAACCTTGGTGGTCCATAATTAGTTTTAACGTAATACAGAAGATCGTCTCTAGTTAATGATTTGATATTTTCAGTTGGTCCAAGGATAGTTCGGCCAAGAGGAGTTCCCTGATAGGCTGTCGAGTGTAAATGATCGAAAACAACTTCCTGAAGGTTGGTCTCAACCTCCTGCATTTCTCTGAGAATTACTCCACGCTCTCTTTCGATTTCGCTCTCGCCAAATTTGGAGTTTTGAATGATGTCGCTGAGAATCTCGACTGCCTTTGGTACATCTTGAGCAAGACATTTTGCATAAAATACCGTCTGCTCTCGACTCGTGTAAGCGTTCAGGTGTGCGCCTATGTTCTCAATTTCCAATTCTAAATCAGTTTGAGATCTTTTGGATGTACCCTATTAATAAAAATACAGACAAGCAAAAATGATATTCAGTATTTCAAATTCAAATATAAAAGATTTTTATATTAATATTGAACTTGATCCCGACAGGTATGACAATATTTTTATTTTATTTTTTTATTTGGATTCTTATCATGTTTGAATTTATATTTTTGTTCATAGAACAAAGAAGTTCTTAACAATTTGTAGGAAAAAAAACCTTGAAAGCCATATGTTCAACAAAGTGGGCGACTCCATTAGTTTCGTCTGTTTCATATCTGCTGCCAGCATCGATCCAGAGTCCAACTGTTGCTGTAGCTGCACCAGTGTCTTCGGTGGCGACTCGCATTCCATTGTCCAAGGTTGTTAACTGTGTTGGTGGCTGGTTTATCAACACTTCCTTCAAAGAAGCTGCGGTTGACCTCCATCTCTTTGCATTCTGTCAAAAATGAATCAGTCAGTTTCACAATCAATTGCAATATGTTTTAGATTATACCAAAAATAGAAAAAACATTTGTTTCTTTATTTTTGAGAAAATTGAGATGACATGCCTAAGAGTTTGGAACAATTTTTCCAATTGTAAATATTTTAAACAAATTATAGAGTGTCGTGTGGTTAGTTATTCTTGTCATACTCCAAAATATAGGTTAGTTTTGTCAAAAGTTGTTTTTAGAAAGATATCAGTTGACATCAACAGACAATTCATTGATAACCGTGAGAGTTCAGATTGGTTGTGAAAGATTGATTAATTTTAAACCTTAATTGTTGTTGCACGGATATAAAATTAAAACATTAAATGCTGCATTACGTAAGGTACGTGAAAAAGATTGTTATTTCTAAGAGAAGATGAGAAGGTTAGAGGTAAATGAAAACATCAGTTGAAAGAGGAATGATTTGATTTTAGTATGAACACTGAAGAATAATAAATTTACCCGAATCAAGGTGGTTTTGTCGGAATAATTCCGCAGCGCAGAACCGATCCTTAGCAGACGAGTCGCCATTTTTGCTTCGAGACCACGAAAATGTGAATACAACAGATATGAGGCGCGCTCTGAAATTTCAGACTATCAAATTCAATGAAGAAATGTAGTCTACCAAAACTCATGAACAAGGTATAATTTTATTACAAAAAACTTTGAAACGTTTAAAAATATTTTTATTTCCTTTTAATTCGTTTTATTTTATTTTTTAAAACCATATCTCTCGATTTTTAATCCTCAAGTGATAAAACAGTCAGTCGGTAATGCAGAATTCAATTTTATTGACATTTAATTTAATTAATTTTTAATTAGTGTTAAAATAGATTAACAATCGTGTTGTGTATATAACAGAAATGCTATGTATTCTTAATATTTTTATGAGTCATTTTCAAAATCATTATTTGATTACAAACGGATAAAATTAAACATAAAAATAAGTCAACTGCAATTTATATTGTCTAATAATATTTTAAAAAATCTATTAGATATAAAAAAATGTTGTTGGATGTTGAATAACGATTTTCCATTGATTTGTATATTTTTTAAAGAGCTGGGTATTTTGAATCAAAGTTACGTCAGTGGGCGTATTGTACCTCCCTCTATTTCCACTTTGGCCGGAACAAGTCGTGGCTAAATGTACCTACTCCAAAGCGTTTAGAGCAGTTTGTTGTCTACATTTAATCACACGTCAGTCAGTATTCGATCATTCTCGTGCCGGTTGTGTGATGACACAGAAACATTTCCGGGTCGTGCCGGGTAAACAACATTTTTATAACTGATAACAATCATTCTTTTTCATACCTCCCTTAACGCATGTGTTTGTTTACTTTTTTTCGCCACTATTTGCACCACTGACATTTAAATGTCAACATTTTAAAGCCAGTCAATGGATTATTCAAAAAAATGAACAAATTTAAAATGTATCAAAATTGAATCGTGACAACATTTGCAACAAAATAAAATTTAAGAATTGACTTAATAAAGAAATTTCATTCTTGACATGTGTTTTTTGTGTTTCGCAGTGAAATATTAGATAGATAAAGGGTCAAAGATGAGTGAGTGAGTTAATGAAGATAACAAGTACTAAATAATATCTGATCGTCGCATGTCGTTCGCCATCAGGCGAAAGAAAAGGAGGAAGAGATGTATTTTTAATCGTCACTTTCACCTTTCACATAAAAGGTAACTATATCATCATTTTATTCGCGCAAACAAATTTTGTCCCCTGGTAATATATTTGTTAAGGTTTCAATATGTACTATAATTTGTCAACATCATGAAAATGAGGAAAAAAATGTTTTCTTGCAATTTATAAATAATAAACAAAATTTAAATAAGTGAGTCGTTTTCCAGTTTGACAATTTAGCTAATTATTAAAAAAAAACTAAAAATCGTGTAGAATTAAAAATAACGAAAAAATCATAATATTTCAAAATAATACTATATCGTCATATTTTATTTGTTTCTTCGAAATATTATTTTTTGCTCGAAGAGACAAACCATCATCGTGATAATCATTTCTCAAGTTTATTCGAAACTGATTAGATTTTTAAGTGTTTACCAACAAAAGCATTTCCCGGCAATTCAATTAGTATTAAAAGCACAAAGTTTAGATTTGATTTTCAGTGCTGATGATTTTCCTGATTCATTATTAGGAATTTGACTTGTAAATCTGTGTCTCTAATACTCTCACATATGGAAGCTTCGTGGAACTAGATGTGCATTCTAAAATAAAATTTGAATTAATCAACACCTCGGAGTCGTATTATAACATGATGTAATTGATTGATTTCATTTGTGTAAAAATTGATGATAAAATTACCGTACAAACTCATACAAGTTCACTTTTTCATTGAAATTCAATAACACACTCTACTCATTTATATATTATTATTTTTTTAATGGCCAACATTTTTGTATTGAATCAACGTTTAATAAGTAGGGTGAAATTAGAGAGTACAAAAATATTGTGATTGGAATTTCGCTTGTATTATAAAATGCTGCTATTTACAAAACCATAATAATCACATAGTTGGCATTATTCCAAACTACATGCATTGATCATTAATGATACCATAAACCACTTGCCTTTGACAATTTATCCACATGTTACAATATGTTTCAAAATTGAATTTATTCATTCTTCTTTCAAATTTACCATTCGTACTGTACAAAATTTGTATGCCTTTGAATGTTAACGCATGCAAAATTGTAAATAACACAACCTTGAAGTAGTTTATGATAAGTTGAGTTCTGGACAACTGCGAAATAACGTACTTTTGCATGTATTATAGTATCACAATATCCAAAGAGATCTAAAAGTCGTAACTAAAGTTCATTCAGAAGACACAACTAGATTATATTTTTTCATTCAGATTTCATAAAGCAATGATTCTATATATGTAACGAACAAAATTGATTTGCAATGAATGTATAGTTTTAAGTGAATAATAAAACAAAATTTTACGTGTGTCACGTAAGAATGAATAAAAAAGTTGAATTGCAAACTAACAAAAGATTAAAAATAAACCACTGGTAGGAAACAAAATTAGTGTTGATTCATTCTTTTATTATTATTATTTTTTATTTGAATGCTGATATATCGTACGCAGAATAACTATAGACTTATTAACATATCGAATATGACAAGTATATAATTTCAAAGGTAATCCGGTATTGAATAAATTTATTCTGTTTCATTGGTAATATCTAATTTATAAAGTTAATAATAATGATTAAAAATGAATCATTTATTAGAAAACTGTTCTAAAAAATGATTTAAGTTGCCATCAGTTATGTTACAACTGTTACACTAAATTGTTGACAATATTGTTCCTCATACTTTTTCGCATCTTCTTTTTTCAAATATTTTTGTCATTAATATAATTAATGAAGGCGAAAGACTTACTAATTATCAAACCATGTAATTTTCTCAAGGAAAAAATTGCTTTGAAAAAGACAAGTTGAACTTTGTCAAACTCAATTTCTTGATTGTCATGAGCGTTGCATGTCACACGTTCTACGAGATTCGAGATTTCACTAGGCTTACCATTAATTAATAAAATGTTGACACACACACACACACACACACACACACACACACACACACACACACACACACACACACACACACACT
>JAAMPD010001348.1:0-25782 GCA_025266255.1 Trissolcus basalis | reverse complement strand
ATCGATTCAGAAAGAATAATAAAAAAACGGTCAAAGCAGTCTGTTCGAGATTTCGGGATGATCTTGAAAAATTCTCAAAAGATCGGTTCAGAAAGAAATATCGATTTTTTGAAGATTCTGAAATGATCCTGAAAAGATCCTATTCTGATCTCTTCGGAAAAACAGTTTGGAGATCTCTTAGAAGATCAAAGAATAACGTCTTTTTTCTATTTATTGAGATCACTTTTAGACCTTTTAGAATCAGGTTTCAAAGTGATCTTTTTTTGATCACAAAGTCATCTCTCCATTTTGACTCCGGCCTGTATGGTAGTGTAGTCGATTCGAGGTTCAAGGAATGTTTATGGATAAATATGCTCTACCTTGTCTGTATTTATCTCTCGGTCGGTAAGTATAAATAATTAGTAAGTATAAAATTACTTTATTTAATTATAAATAAGTGAGCGTCAGAAAATCTAAAAAAAATTACACAGCATGAAATTGAAAATGAAATACAATGCAAATATGAAAATATGAAATTTGATTCAAAAATAAAAATAATCATAATATTATATAAAGATTATAGAACGTTGTTTTTGTGATGGTAAATTAGAAAGAAACATTACACATTCTTGAAGTAGAGTGAAAAAAGCTTCGACAACATTTTATTGTTAACCGCAGATAAAGCCATATACACTTTCACACGAAATAGATCATAATTCGTAATAACGTCAAAAATTTATAATAATTCAATATTGTACATAAATACAAAGTCGACGGTGTTTTTTTTGTGTCCATTCTCTTTGTTATGTGTGCGAAAAAGAGTACAAAATTATCTCGAGCGTCCAGGCGCTTTTCGGTTTTCCAAATAACTTATTCATGATAAAGTGGCATGGTATTTCCTTAAAATTCTTTTGTCGCCATCGCCATTTCGGTTACTTGTGAATAGAACGACGCTGGCGTAGGTACGTATACTAAATTGCGTTTCGACGTGCGCTTATCATAATTGTCTCTTGTTCATTTTCTAGAGTTTTTTTTTGTTCATTGCAGAATGGCAAACCGCTTGGGGATTTCCCGAGTCAACATTTGAGGCGCGGCAATATTTTTCAGAGTCAATAATTAAATACACGGCCGGAGCGGGTGGAAGGAACAATTTTGGTGTTTGCGCTTCTATAAGTCTACCTAAAATCTAGTTGCTTGTCGCTGCAGTGGACGTGTGCTTTTGCAAAAGAAAAAACAAACAAACAAAATAAGGGCGTGTGAATTAGAAAATAATTATCAATTTAATTTAATATTAAATTAATTTTTTTTAACATGAACTGCTGTGCAAAAGTATAACTTGCTTCTTATCAGTGGCGTCTAAATTAGCCAAAAACTTTGGAACCTAGTGCGGCTACAATTTGTCCGCAATTAATTTTGTTATACTTAATTTGTTAGTCTCCAGGGAAGGGGAAGGGATAACAATCGAACCTTGTGGTTTTGGACCAACCAAACTGTAAGAAACTTGATTTATATTCAATTTTCAACATCCTCGAATCAGTTCTGGCATTTTGGAGCAAATGCAAAAGTAGCTCCATAATTATCCGTATCCGTCAGGATAATGAGGATTTGTTTTTTCAACTGTAAATTTCAATCTTGATATTAATCAAGTGGTTTCATCGTGGCGCTAAGTTATGGTTTTTTTTTTTTTTTTTGGTATCCAAGATTACGTACTCGATTCGACTTATCCATTGGAATTTATTTCGTTCTTCCCCCTATTAACATAATTTTTAGATCACAGACAATTTATTCCTAAGTCATAAAAACATCTTGGGTTTGTCTCAACTGGTTTTTTCTGGCAGAAAAGGAATCATAAAAGGATAGATTTCTGTTCGTTCATTTTTAAAAAAAATTCTTATCCTTTTTTGCGAATGTTGATTCGAGTTGAAGGATTCCTAAATGAGCGTCGAATTCTACCAGGTTTCCTAAATTCACCTTTAGCCAAAATCTAATTGAAATTTGACGCTTTTTATATGACCTGTTTGAGCTTCGTTCGAGTGATTAATGAAAAAAGAAATTTGGTAATTAAAAAGATGTTTAGATATAAAAAATGTCTGCTGCCCACTAAGCGCTCTTCCTAATTGCTACAACTAGTCTCGTGATATGCGGTTAAAGATACAAATCATCGTTTATCGTGGGACAACGAAACCTACCGATGCGACTTATGATGCTAACACCCATGTAGAAATTTACGCTTGGTCCAATTTTAGGCCAAAGTTAAAAAGTTGGAGCAACATTGGCTGTCAAACTTGATACCATGATTGGCAAAATTTTGGGTTGAAACATCGTCTTTTTTTGTGGCGAGCCAACGTTGATCCAATTCATTTCAGAAATTTCTACATGGGCAAATATAGTAGCTGGACGGTCGTGGTTCAATTAAAAAGGATCGACCGGATGGTTTCTTACTTTTTTTATCAAAAGTTTTGTGACACAGAGAGGTGAGAGGCAAGCTTTGAGTTGTTTCGCACCAAGAATGATCGTTCCCAAACCGAACAATTTATAATGTACACGAGCATCCGCAAACTTCATCTGATGAAGTTGAATTTATGCCTCTTATGTTTTTATACATATATTGATTTGTACATAAATTTTAACATTCGCATAATCAACTGAATTTAGTTGCCTGTTATTGTCCACTACATGTCATAACATTTGTATTTCTTTCTTTTTTTGTTTTTTTTTTGATTTCTCAGTTTATAGACTTTGCTTTCAGATTCAACAAGATGTGGTGTACAATAAGACCCTCGATTTAGGATGTTTCAAAGTTGAATGCGATTCGAAAACGAGATGAAATGCTTTCAAAAATTAAATCCCAATATTTTACCGTCAAGTTAGGACAAATTTGTTCGCAACTTTATAACGTCTTAAATCTCGTAGTTTTGTACATATAACAGTTACTTTTTTACTTCAATCCATTGGAATCTGCGCTTTCAAACAAATCAACACGACAGATTATTTACCGATCGAAGTTTAGTCTTTACCTAATATATAGAATTTAGAGCTGCAATAAAAATTTTGACAAAAAGCTTTCAATTTTTTTCATCAATAAACTTTTTAATCAATGATTTTCAGCTCGTTTCCAAAAAAAAAAAACAAAACAAACAAACAAACAAAAACAAAAAAAAAGATAAAAGAAAAATAAACAAGAACATACAAAATATCCACTAATAATCAATAATTCAAAAATATATGAAAGTATAAAAATACATATACATTTGGATATATTGATGGGTATATATTTTTTGCCCATTTTCGATTCGAACAGAAAATGCAATGAAGGATGAGTCACATCGTCGCGTTAAAGTTACACATTTTTTCGTATTTACAAGAATAATTTACATTCCCGCAGGTTTGAAAATTAATGCTCATTTGTACTTGGATCATTCTTTGAAATATCAAACAACTACAAAGCTTGGCTCAAAACGAAGATACACACCGAGACACAAAATTTTTTTCTAGTTATTGCTCTCAATCACGTCGCTGAAGGATATCAAACAAAAAAACGTTGACAAATAAAAATCAACACAAAATATCAAACTAGAAAAATGAATCAAGTTTTTGTTAAAGTAATCAGATTTTAACTTTGTACAAAAGACGACGCAAGTTGACATAAAATTGTGACATTCAAATTTGCGTGAAAATGTGTGCGCTAGTTATTACCATCAGCTAAGTTTACAGCTGGCTGTTTGATCAACAAGCGCGCGGCAAAATTCAAACCTTCGAGTGAGATGATGCTGCGAGATCGAGCGAGAAATCGCACTTTTCAATGAGCGGTTTGCTAATTTAGCTAAGCTTTCTTTTTTACATTTTAGTCTCGGAAACGTGTGATAAATCGGACGAGCTTGTTTCATTAATGCGATTGTCAGAGAAAGGAACAGCTATTTGTCAAAAAACGTGATCAGACGGATACTTTTATGTTGTGTGTAAAAAAACGTATCTTACAAGGAGGACTGTCTTTTTCAATTGTATAACATTTTTTATAATTTTTTAAATCAAATTAAACATTACAGTAAATTATTATCGTAAATATTACAGTAGATTTTTTATTTGTAATGAACGTTGTCCGATTTTTGGTTCAAATTCCGATTGAACCCAAAAGCAAAACTGAAGGGGAAGTAAGAATTTGTTTAGAAAAAAAAAGAGAAGTTGAAAATGATGTTGTTCCTCCTTGCACGGCTGCAATCGCACTTAATTCGAATTTGTGTGTATGATTGTGTGTGCTTCTAGATTCGTGTAGATGCGCGTTTCGACATACATTTACTTTAGTTAGTACTATAATGAGCGAGTATGGCTAAGTCCCATTATCAAAAAAGTTTTACAGGCTTTTTGTACTTGACGAATTCAAAGTTCCTTTTTCTTTTTGTTTATTTACACACACACACTCACACTATGCGTCGATTTCAGAACCATTGGCGGGTCTATGATTATGTTCTATATTGCTAGCTTCTGTTTTTTTTTCGCATCTCCCTCTAATTGATGTAAGATAATTATCCGTTTCGCAAAGTTCACAAGGCGTGTCCTTTTATCTCAATGAGGTTTTTTTCATTTTGTTTTGTTATTAAAATAAGTTGTGTGCAACTCTCTCAAACCCGGAACGATTATTTTTTGTACGAATCGGTGGGTCTGTCTGCTGAGCGCCATTGGGTTCTAAGCATCGAATGGTTGTGACGCAAAATTTTGTGGACGCAAAACAGTAGGATCGACGTTCTTTATTCTCGATTAGAAAATCTGTCGTGACAGAGAAGCGGCCACCAATTCGCCTTTAATGTGGCTTCCACGAGATATTGTTTAACCCTTGAAACTGTCTCTTCAAACTGCTGCCATCGGCCCAGGGTGAGTTGAGATACTCGTCGTCATCGTCTTGCTCAAGTTTCTGAAACAAATTTACAACTTTTGTCATCATCCATTCTAATTAATAATGTCAAACTAATCTAAAAATCACATCTCATTCCATTAACCTTTTGAACAATTTTTATTGAAATATCTTTTGAAACGAGTTTTTCAATTTTTTACAATTTATTATCTCATTGTAATAGTTTCATAACAAAATCTTCAAATTTTGACGACCTTTGAAATTTTGCATTGATCCTAGTTGATCTTTCAATTTAGGTTCCCTCCCTTGACATTCTATCAACCCCCTGATATATTTTAAAGTTGTTATAACAGTCAGCTCAGCGAAATATTATGAAAATAATTCAGAATCACGTGTAGTTAACTTCTATTTAATAGTAAATTATTGTTTTCGTGTTGAAGGTCAGATTCGAATTTTTTAATTATCATTCAATTAAAATATTGATATTTTTTCTTAACAATGGTAATTCTTTGAATCGCATAGTTATCTCACTCTTACACATGGCTTTTTCGTTGTAGTGTCAGGTTAAAAGTTAAATATCTTTTTTATTTGTTCAGGTCAAGCATTTTTTGAAACAAACATTCGGAACCTGAAATCAATTTTTTTTATTAATTTTTCACCATGTTCAAGCTTTTTTCATGATTCCAGAAAAAAGATTGTTTGAAACCTAAAATCTATTTGTTCCTGCCAATCTTCAAGCATATTCCTTAAAACCAAATGTAATCTCATGTCATTTTGTTAAAAAAAATCTATATTTTCTAACATACAAAAATGATAAATCTGAAAATGTTCAACTACCTAACCACTCCATAATCCCATGTTAGGGTTTTTGGTCAACTTTGCAAATAATTTTTTTTAAATTGTTCGATGAGTGTATAAATTAATAGTTCATAATTGAGAGATTATTAAAAATAACAAATCGTTCATTTCTGTAACAATCAATATTTTATCCTAAGAACCTTAACGATTCGATTAATTTTTAAGTTGAATCGTTCTCAAACATTTTTTTCGGTTAAAGCAAACAAAAAGTCCTCAATTTTCCTTTACAGAAAAAAAAATATATATATATATCAGAAGAACAAATTGAATATTTGATTGAACTGCCACACAGTTAGACTGTATCGGGCAATGTTTTTTACAGAAAAGAAATGCACCTTATTGAGTAACCAAGATCCCTGTGGCGATCATGATATACTGAAATTCAAACGGTAGCTTGTAAATAGTCGAGGCAGGTTGTGTTTTGCGGTAAAAAGATTCGCAATGTTTATTCAATTACCAACCTCTGACCGTGGTGACGTTTATGGCAAGGGATGAAAATGTTTTCCACGACGCATTAAACTTTGATTCTGATTTTATCATAATGTCCTCATAAAACTTGCTTGTTTTCCTTGTCATTTTACTTCAAATTAATTTTACCTGACCTATAAAAGATGTATTTACTTTTCTTTTAAAATCTTTACACCATCATTATAAGTTGTTCATAATAAACTTAAGAACTCTTTAACATTTACAATAAAACTTCCATAATTCTGTCGTACCACTTGGTCGTTTTTTCTTTCATCAATAAAAAAGCAGAATTTTTCTCTCCCTTTGAGAAATTACTATTGATCGAATAATGGCTTAATACACGGTCGCGATAAGAATCCAGCTGGTTGAAAACAGAGGAACCTGAAGAGGAAAAAAATTTTTTGTTCCCTCCGTCGTTCTAACAAATTGTCCGTTTGCTTAACAGCGTATTTGACAATGCTTTGAAGATTCTCAGTGACTTAGGGACAAAAGTTGTAGCGTGATGAACGACTCAGGTTGGGATGTTGGGAGAGCCGAGTTGAGAGGAGGCAGGTTGGAATCGATGCTTGCGTCCTTGCTCGCCTCGGTGGCCTCCTCTCACGCACTCCGTTTTTATATCACATGCATACTCGCTCCTCGAAGTGTGCGCGACAAAGTTTTGTCACCAATCAACAGTGTGATCGATCGTCGATCCAAATACAAATTATAAACTTTATACTTTAATACACTTTCTACTTGTTTCATTTATTATTCTTATTTATTTCCTCTGTACTTTTTGATGGAAAACAGTCAAACAAACAAAACTAAAATAATCCTCTCATGAATAAATATTTGAAATTCAAATTTGGAGCATGACTTTTTTCTACAATTTCATTTAAATACAAATGTTTATATATTTTAAACCAATGAAAAATAAAGCTGTTTTATATTTCAGGAGAGATGAAACGTATCTGCAGTGACACGTGATTGAGGCCGAAATAGTGAGCAAGCATAAATCGAATTTGGACTAATCGAATCAATATCTGATCATCAATAATGGATCTGGAACTATGGGTGTGCGGTGATATTGTGCAGACATCAGACGCCGAGTCGCCGTAGTGACTGCATGTTCTTGCAGGAAAAGCAGTGGCATGGCGCGTCACTTGCATCCCCATCCCGGCTTTCCAGTTTTCTCAATAGTATATAGTGCGTAAAAGCATTGTATCTGGATCTAAGTTCATTGGATTACAGGATGGAACGGGATAAAAGCCATGGATCAGCACAACTTTTTGTTCACTTCCTGGCATTATCTTTGGGTGTAAAATCAAAGCAAATGTCCTTCCTCGTTTAGTAAACGACACTGTCGACAAGTCACCTTTTGTTTGCTGTTTTTTTTTTTCATTTCTAAATTTAAAATAAGTACTGACGCAAGTTGGAATCCTCCTCGGCTGATCACTTCGAAAATATGTAGTAGTTTAATTGACGTCATGTAATGGATACGACATAAAATGAGGTGCCATATTCAAAAAGTTGGCACCTCTTTTCGTTGATTCGTCGATTTGAAAATTTGTTTGGTTGTCTGTCAATCCAGATGTCAAAATATAAAAATGTCATACGTGCAATATTTCTATTTCATAACGGGAAGATGCACTCGGTTCCTTCTAGTAGAACTATGTCCTACTAAAATATGTGTGACATCTAGGGTCCGGATTCCCTCTAATTTTATGAAATGGTAGTACAGTTGTAAATGGAAATTCAAAAGAAATAAGTCAAAATGAGAAAAGCTGTGATGATTTTTCTTCGTGCCAAAAGTGTCTTATTGCCAAGCGTGACAAGATTTGTATGTTTACGCCAAAGAGCGCTCTTGGATAAAAGCGCGTGTTTTGCAAGAGAAGAGGGAGCTGGGATGGTAAATTTATCGCGGGTTGTAAAAACGTGGTAGGTACTTTTGTAAAAAACGCCGGGCCTAGCGTCAAATTGACTGTGCAAATTTAATGTCCCAGTCGAAACTCCCTCTCTTGTTGAACTTTGGCTTCTCATGTTGGCTCTCATTTTTTATTATTTCTATTTCCGATTTCACTTTTCGCAGCACGAATATCATATCACTTGCGGTCAAACGTGTATAGGCGGGCCAATATTTTGCGCTCCATTTCGTCCTCTCGCTCGGCGGGTTCCCCCTTTATTTGCCAACGGATCCTGCAGTGGTTCAACTTCCTCAGACGGTAAATGATGCGCTCTCAGACATAAAACGAGTGCCCTCATTTGCAACCCATCGGGACAGCAATATTTTTGTTCCTAAAGGAAGCTTTCGTTTTTGCATAAACAAGCACTTGAGTTGATTAAAAATTTCGGCTCCTTTGGCTGCAAATAGACGAACAATATACAATTTGTTTAACTTGATTTGGTTATCCGTTTTCGTTCAGATCGATAATTTGATGCAATGAGCCGAGGATTTTTGTTCATACCTAGTTATAATTAGGAGTATGAATTATAGATTCCTTCGGTGCGAATTGTCATGAAAAGTGCATAAATGTCAAGTGGGGGCTCTAGGTGATTTATTTTTTCATCTTGATTTTATTAGTGAATCTATTCATAAAACGTGTCAAAAAACTCTAAAATATAGAATAATGTATAAAAATGAAAGAGAAAATGTTTGCAAGATTGAGTGCAAATCTTACCTTTGAACAGAATACGAGTTTGATATTTCGTCGAGGCTTTCGCGACTGTCGTCGACCATGGCGATTTTTAATTGGTGCCCGAAGCTGGCCATGTCTTCCCTGAAGGCTTCGCTGCCGGGTGTGAGGGCGCCACTCGTGGGCGGCATCGGCGTTCCCATGCTGTCCTTCTCGTCGTCAGCATCGTCCCCCTTGTCGGCCACGAGGGCTTCCTCATCTTCGTTGTAAATCTTGAAATAGGCGATGGTGAGATAAATCACCGAAATTATAAAAGACGGTATCGGAATGGCCATCGCGTAAACGAGATTCATGTAAACCTGCGATCAAAATACGTTTTTGCACAGTCAGAATGGAGCGTTCTTCCGTTTCGACCCTCTCTGTTCTCTCGTTTCGGGGTTTCCATCTTATCTAATGTAAATTTAATACACCACCCTTGGGATCGAACAATTTATATCTTAACATTTTGTCAGTTCCGATCTACAAAAGTGACTTTTAACGTATCATGCGAATTTTTTTGAAATAAAATTGAAAACTGAAGATTGAACTTTTTTCCCCCTGGTCGTGTTGTGTTTTATTCTTCGAACTTTTACTGATACCGAAAAGCAATTTTTGAAATGGTTCCAACGGAAGAGTTAAAACATAAAAACCAATTTCAAAACAAAACAAGGATCAAATAAAATATTTCTTCGCCACAAGTGTCTTGAAAATAAGAACTACAGGGAGTTAGAAGAACTACTACTTACTACTACTACAGTTTAATCTAACCTTGCAAAAGGAACGAAAATTCCCTCGCATAAGAAATGGCACGATTACTTCTACTTCCCCCACCCGTTACCATTCTAAAGAAACTTACGTTAATGATTCTGGCCGCGGTTTTTTCAATATTTAAATTAACAAATATTGTCAAATATTTCGATCATATTTTGTTAATAAAGAAGTCCGAAATAGAAATAAATGTATTATTTATTTTCAGATTTGAATATTATAAATAACGCTATCGACAATCTATTTCCATTTTCAAAATACTAACATTTGAAAATTAAAAAATCATTGTCATAACTAAAAACGTTGGATCATATCCAATTAATATCCATAGAAAACGTTTGTACGAAACTTTTTTTCAATAATAATTCCTCTTTGGTAAGTCGATTCCTCAACATTTTTCACTGTGTTTGTTTACATTTCAAGATATTCAATTTCATTAAAAAATGCATTCCTTGTATGTCTGTATATACGCATCAAGCTAACGGATAAATTAAATATCTCAGTTTGCGAAAATGTTTACTAATTTTGTATTATTCCAACACGAATAGAAAATAAATTGCACGGCAAAGTTATTCGAATATCATGTAATTCTGGCATATTTTCACTTATCGTTAGAACAATGTTAACTTATGCGAGATAAGTTTCGGCCTCAATTTACAAAATGGAATTTCATATCTTTTGTTTCAGTCGAATGTATTTTGTACATATTCTGCTGCAAGCTAATTATGAAAGGTTTAGTTCTTTTTGATTGAAGATGCGTCAAGAGTTACGATGTTGCAAGAAGTTTTATATTCAGCTATAAAGTATGATAAACGTTCAAGTTTCAAGATCATTATAAAGTTGAGGCAGAAATGAAAAGTCTCGAGTGTTCGCTAAGTCAAGTCATCACAATAATGGATGGAATATTTCGAACCAAATCTCCGGCGAGTCATCGAAACACGCGCAATGTTCTCGCGGGGATAAAAGCATGATTCCCAGATCAGACATTAATCAAAGGTTCAACGAAAACGAGTCAAATTTTTGATTAGCATTTACGATATTATCATGTAACGAGCACGAGAACAAAATATAAAACCGAAGATCGTCCTCGCAGTCGTGAATACTGATCACGTGATTTATTCTTTCATCTGCCATGAATACTTATAAAAAAATAATAAAAAAAAGTATAACTCGGAGATGCCGGTGCTTTTTCAGTTCCCTGGGCCATTAATTCTCAGGAGAAAAGGTCTAAGGGATGAAGAAAATACGAGCGCCAAAGAAACCGATTTTATGGCTTAACCAAGTGACGTTCCCGGTAGACGAGCAGTTTTAATGACTTTCCCAATCCAAGGGCAGCAAATTTGGAAAACCAAATGAAATTTGTTTCATTTTATAAAAGTTTTTAAAAATGTTTGTCAGCTTAATTTATTGCTCTAAAAAATGATTTGCTGTTTCATTGAATAACCCGTTAATTGAAACTTTTTTAGGTTTACCTCACGAGAGAACAAGAGAGATGCTTGGGGAATAGGCTTGTACCTTGGGAGTAATTACAATAAATATTGTTTTATGGTCTTTCCAAATGTGAAATTCGTACGGTCTCCAAATGTTATTTCTATTTTATTTTTTCACTTTTTCTATTTTTCCTCACGGATGAAAATATAGTCATAAAAATATATACAAAATATTTTATTTTATATTTTTAAATTTGATGTAACGAAATCTATAACAAAATATGATAAACATTACTCAATATTTATCATGTATTTATATACAAAGCAATATATTTCATTTATATTTTCAAAATTATATATTCGTTCTTGTGGGTTTATAAAACGATTAAATTATTCGACAAATTCTATTTTTATCAAAAAAATGAAAAAAAAAAATTAATAAAATGAAATTACACCTTGTATAATATAATTGTATTTGTAAGACATATATGCGACGTATAAGAGCAGTTGAATTAACTGTGACACGTGGCATGATGTAATAGTACCGAAATTGGATTTACACATCCATCCAATACAATTGTTTCGTTGTCTTTTAATTATTTTAATAATCCATTTCAGTCTCACATTGATAAAATGATTTCAATTTCGATCATAAGTTCATTCAACTGTGCAGCTTATGAGGCATATAACTTCAAATCTATTTAAATAACAAATGTATGTATACGATAGAACAAATGAAAAGATAATTTATATTACAATATTTTCCATTTACAGAGTATGTCTATATTCAAGCCTGTTCCCTGGAAAGAATTAGGTTAAGATATTGACCTGCCACATGTCGAGGTCACTGATGACTACCCCGGGATCCACTTTCGAATAGTAACAGGTGAAATTTTGCCCCTTAATAGCGTACTGTCGGTAGAAAATAGTGCAGTTCAGCATTGGAGGGTATCCACAGCCTTTTACGTTGGGGTACAGCTTCGCGCCGGTGAAGTACCACTCAGAGTCGTTTCCCATAAGACCTAACAGAATGCAACTACTTTGCAATAAATCTCAGCTGTGAGTGCAAGTCTAGAGACGTTTAATTTGCAAGACATCAAAAGTTTGACAAATTGATTCAAAGGTGTAAATTAAAGACCGGGTGGTTGTCCCAGGTAGAGCTTACTTTTCTACCTGGGATGGTGGGCTTGTGAATTCTACCTGTCGGGAAGGGTTTGGGCAGACCGAGGTCATCGTCCTCGTCGTCGAAGTCGTCGAGGTCTTCTATGTAGTCGTACTCCCTGAGAGAACGCTCGTACTTGATGTGACCGACGTTTTCGTCACCCTCAACACCTCCTCCTGTCCCACCCTCTTCTAACGTCGAATCCTCGGACGCATTTACCGGCAGCTTGTAATTGACGCGAATCTGCGTGCAATCGTACAGGTCCTTGGTGCAACCTTCTTTGCATGACGTCCACGAGCAGTTGCTTGTACCTACGAATCGGACCGCAGTCAACAGTAGAGTTCGTCAACTATTTCTTTTATCTCACACATGAACAACGAACCAACAACGATGCTGCCTTGCGAAATTGTCAACTTCTACTTGATCAAAGCTTCATATATGATTACATATATTTAGTATGTTTGACATAAATGGCCATAGACATACACCGACAATAATATTGGTATTTTTTTTTTTTTTTTTTTTTTTTTTTTAGAAAATAAGAGTTTAGTCAACTCTAATCGAATTGATTCATGCCAACTAGGCAATTTAGTAATATTAAACAAGAATATGAAACTAATAGTGATTTCCTATGCTCATTCATTTGAATTTTATGTGTTTCAATATTTTTTCTGAATTTTAAATTCATCAAGAAAAATTCAAGTAAATTTTTCTGTGTATATTAGTCATTTCTTATTCGAGTTTTATATGGGTAAATTGATTTCATTTCGAAGACTATTTGCTTCATCTTTTCGTTTTTTCTACAACTATTTTTTTTCAAAAAAGATTCTTTTTTTTTGTTTCAAGATCCAAAATATTGCTTTGATCAAGTTTGATTTTTGTACAATTAAACGACCACGAGTTGTGTCACTAAATCTTTTCAATTGATCCGTTCGAGTGAGATTTTTTTTTTGGTTGCAATTAAATTGTTGAATTTCAAGTATATTGTTGAGAAGGTCGGCTAAGATTAATCAATAACTTGTTTGAAAACTTAAGTGACAATTGTTCAAAGAAATCGGCTTAATCTGGATTTACTCTACAGTGCACAATTTCAACAAAACACTTGATCGTGACACATTTCATTGTCGTTTGGGTGTAATGTTACAGTCAATGGAACAGATAAACAGAGAGAGAGACACACATATAGAGAAACACCCACAGAGCAGAGAGATATATATACAACCGTGCGCATGCTGAGAAAGAGGGACAGTCATTGAAGGGCCTGGCATTGAGGTGCAAGTTGGATTTGAATGCCTCATAATTCGCTGAATATACTGGTGTCATCTCGAACAAAGAAAGCTTCGAAACGCTAAACACTGATTGCATATACAGACACACAGTTAAAATTGGTTTTATACAATTACAGCCAATATTTTTCCGGTATTTTTACACTTGGTGCTATGAAATAATTGCATCTGGTCTGGTTTGATTTTACATTGTTTTAGTTGAAATTACACTATCTAAAAAAAGGATCATATACTGTTCATACAGAAAACATATATTGACACTATATTCTTTTAGAAATTTTATATTGAGCATATATTGACCATAAATAGACAATATCGATGCCTCTTACGAAGAACATGCCAATTCAACATTTCACATTTGAAATAGCATTGTAAATTTTAAATTGGCGGCTTCTTCGTAAGGAGCATCCATATATTGCCAATATATTGAATGTTTTTGAAAATTCAAATAATATTATTAATTTTACAACTTTACTTGATGATTCGATTTGATTTTATAAATTATTATTATTAGTCACTGAATATGTATGCAAAACAAAATATGCAAAATATCAAGGTTTTTGAAGAAAAATATTGAGTGTCACATTTTACCCCATGTGTCACTCTTATCCCGGTTGACCATATATGATCAATCAATGGACCATATATGGTCCATGTATTGATAATCTATTGATAATATATGATCCATATTTATAAAGTTGGTGACACACTGAAGTTGTTGCAATGTTATCATCAGCTGTCATATTCGGTTATCCGAAATGTAGTTTTTCAAAAACCAGTTATCGGAAGACGCGCGCGGTTCCTTCTAGTCTTTTTTACTATTACGGATGCTACATATGTGTCATAAATGACAAAACCCTAACAAAGAGGATCATTTAATTATTTTTGTAATGATTCCCAGACGGACTAAAATATATTTTTATTTATATTCAAAATATATTTTATATATTTCGTATTATGTAAATAATAACCGTTTATATTTTGAGTATAAAGCGGTTTGATCTTGTATAAATTAAGCATAAATTTTTTATATAATATATATAAAAAATATATTGAAAATATTTAGACAGTAGATTGTTAATATATTGTAGTGATCAAATATGGACTATATTTTGACGGTAGTGTATTGGCAATTTTCAAAAACATTCAATATATTGGTGATATATTGTGAAAATATATTATGTCTATGTATACTCAATATATTGTTAATATACGATTTCTGAAATAATATATTTTCGATATATTTTGTATGTATCGACAATATATGATTCTTTTCACTAAGATTCTGAAATATTTTCAGTTAATATATTATCTATATATTATTGATTATATGTCAATATATATATATATCAATACATATTGGCAGCTTATAACATTCTCCTTGCTTTTTCTTTTTATTACAAATGAATAGTCTTTAGTCTTCAGAGTAAAGTGTCGATATGATCCTTTTTTTATTATGGACATTTGCACTCGTCATACGCTGGCATATATAGTTGTATATATTAAATGTGTTGCCAAGATAGTGTATTTTCATTCTTTTGATGTGAAAACGACACAAAAGATAGTTTAATTTTACAACGTGAGTGTAAAATTTGACTATACATTGTGCAATTTTGTGCTGTTTGTGTTGAGTTTGTTTACAGTGTGCGCACCATTGATTACACTTTTTTTGCCAATACATCGAAAGCACTTAACACACATCGAGAACGAAGATTATAAATTAACCAAGTTTTCATCAGCGGGCAACTGAAAGAGGCGCGTATTTTTATTTTTCTTCTCCTGAGATCCTGTTTACCAGGACTTGAAAAAGTGGACTTGGCAAAAGTTGCATCGAACCGCGACGTAGTTGAAAGGTCCGTGGCAAATTTATTGCTTGCCAATGTGATATGTTTTTCACCGCGAGTTTCGTAAAGCTTTGCAATAATAACCGTCTCGTCCGCGACCGCTTCTAATAATAATCGATCGATTTTCGAAGCAGATAGGAACGGACACAAGACACATACAAGCGATCCCGTGGCATTTCATATCGGTATCATTTGACACTTCAAGTTCGACGTGAAATAAAGTGCCACTCAAATCAAAATGTTAGTTCACGGAAATTTCCATATACCAATCGAGCTTTTGTTATTTTTGATTCCGCGAATTTGGTAAATTTCATCTGACTGATTTATTCGCAAAAACGATGATATTCGAAAAGGCAATTCTGAATCATACAATTCGATCAAATGGATATATACGGTCACATTAAATCTACGCTAATTTACACTTTGAATGTAAAATTACACGAATAATGGATTTTTTAATTTTCATGTAGAATTACATTATCGGTTCTGTAATTTAACACTCTTTTAAATTGTTTTTATTACATTCTAGACTGTATAAAAATATCTATAAAATGAGGATAATTTTATACAAAAGTGTAAAATTACCTTAATAGATTTGATGTCATTTTATATACAAAAAAATCGAATTCGAAAATTTACTATAGAAATAAAGTTCTTGGAAAAGTTTTATATTGAATTTTTTCAAATTTATTTTTCTTCGAGAATTTCGTTTTACCTTGTGAAATTGGAATTTGTCTTTTGGTTCTTGTTATTCAATTTTTGTTATTTCACTATAGAAAAATTTGTATATTTTATATAATTTTTAATGTTATAAATTTATAGTAGGTATATATTTTACTATATATAAATCTACTGTAGAAAAAAACAAAGTTATATATTGAATTTTTGAATTTATTTTTCTCCGTCTATGTTTTTTAGCAGTGTAAAATTGGAATTTGTGTTCTGTATTCTTTTAATTTAATTTTTGTTGTTTAGCACATCCGTAAGGTTGACAAATTTGAATGAGGCAGTGGTTGGATTTGATATTCAATGTTGAAGTTGGAAAAATACAAATCATGCGACTGTGAGGGAATGCGGTAGAAAAACTCGAGCTCCGGAGATACGACCTGGCGGTATGCAGAGGGAAGGAGATACGAAAAGCTCAAAGAATTTGCGGACGGCGTGCAGTCGCATGTGCAACTCTCACGAAACGTATGTCAATGAGTAATGTGGATATCGATAAGTTGAGAAATTGCTTCGTGGAACGAGACGCCCCCTTACACAGATGTTGCCTTGTTACAACGTGCAACATATAAAAAATTGAAAACATATATACACAGCCGCTCCAATCGTTATGCAGCCGAATCAATTTACAGATTACGTTACTCCTATTTTTTTAATAACGTCACACATCTCTAATCATAATTCATATTTTTCATAATTCATTCAATTCAATTTTTTATCCCGTTTTTTTTTATTCACCATACAATTTCATTCTGCGCCCATTACTTTTGCATGTGAAAGAAGCATAAAAGGGATCGATATGTTGATATTCAAACGACAACTTTTGACATTGTTTACCAGAATGCGAAAGTATTTAATTAGCATCACAAAAATGTTCGTGCTTCAATACAATTATAAAAATTTGCTGCACCACTTGAAAATTATTATCAGATTTTTCTTTCATTGGAATTTTAATTTTTCTTTCCATCCGAAATGAGCGAATAATTATATATCTCACAGATGCACAAAACATTGCGCGGTAATGGGCGGGGCTTCGTCCAAGTTGATTCAGTTGCGATTATTTCGTGAAACTTTGATTTCACGTGGACGAAAGTTTCGACTCATCTAAATTACAAGCTATGTACAACTCGCGTATCAAGTTTATGCAAATGATTATTATGGGGATTAGAAAACGATTGAAAACAATTGAAAACTGGAGTGACGTGATTTAAAATTCGACTGCATAAGGTTGGAGGAGAGTGAACATGTTCACCTCGCCTAGACTCAACGTCGATGGTGACGCATTCCGCGGGTCTTGTGTCGAATTGCATGAAGATTGTTGTGAAGGCAGGGTCGATGACGAAGGGGACCAAGAAGAGGAAGGCGAAGAGGCTGAAGGTGCCGAGGAGGATGAAAAACGCAGTTGTGTAAAAGAGCAGCTTCTGAAGAAACGTCTGCTCCTCTTTTTCGTCTGCCATGTCGGGTAATCACGGCTGGTCCTGTCGCCCAATCAAGGATCTCGCCGCGTGATGTCCCACGATGAACCGGCAAGCGATCTGCGCATTCAGTTGACACCCCTTTTTTCATCTTTGTAATTCCAACACAAAAAAACTCAACTTCACTTCAGGCCTTTTATTTTTGTTAATTATTTTGATTAAAGACGGGACACGTAATGTATATGTATATTTCTTTACAGATTGTTCAGACGTCTGTTGGATTTTGAATGGAAATTAAACAATAAATGTTCTTAACAAGAAAAAGTTAATAATCAAACCTAATTTAATAGTTATGTCTTAATCATAATGATTTGAAAATTAATAAAAAAACAATACAACTTTTACAACAGAAAAATTAATATTATTCTTGTTTATATCAAAAAATAATTTTACAAAAATTAATATCAGGATAGTCGTTTTTCCATTGTTTTCAAAAAACGGAAAAATGTCAAAATTTACTTTAAAAAAATCTCTTTAGGATATTAAAATATATTTAGGAAAGAAAGGAATGTTGTTATAGCAGTAAACTCAGCGACTAAATATGAAAACAATTCAGAATTATGTTTAATTAACTTTAATATAATAAGTTATTGTTTTCGTGTTTGGGGTCAGATTCCAAATTTTTTATAATCATTTAAATAAAATATTGATATTTTCTTGAATCGCGTAGTACACAAGCTATTTCACTCTTACACATGGCGTTTTCATTGTAGTGTCAGTTTGAAAATAAAATATCGCTTTTATTTGTTCGGATCGACCATTTTCTAAAACAAGCATTCAATTCCTTAAATCCAAATGTATAACTTCACGTCGTTTTTGGTTAACTTTGCGAATTACTTTTTAAAAATTGAAGTCTGATAGGTATGCACATGAATTAATAGCTTATAATTCAGAGATTATGAAAAACAACGAATTGTTCATTTCTGTAACAATCAATTATTGCTATAACAACCATAAAATAATTATAATTTCAAATGAGAAAAAGGTAGCAGCTACTGGGATGCAATAATAAACGAAATTGGGAACAGTTTTATTTAGTTAGAGGAAATCGAAAAGTTTGGAATCTAAAAAGTACCTGTCCCGCCTTACATCTTTAATTCCTATCTCAAAATTCGAACGCCAAAATGACCATACGAACGAAAGCCAAACTTTTTGCACAGTTCAATTATTAATTCATCATCCAATGAAATAGGTCAGGTTCGTCCAGACATTCCTGCAGTTCAAAAAACACTCGTTCCGCATAACAGTCCTATCCTTTTTTGTAACCTTCTTTTTTCAATACTCTCATTTCCTAAAGACGTAATTCGCGATGTTATATAAAAAAAAACAGTTCTCTAATTTCATGACCACGCGAGCGGAAAAAAATTGTTATCGATTTTCACTCCGTGAAAATCTAATTTCTAAATAATACAACTTTTTGCTCGCACGAAGTTGACAGCCTTAACCCGTAAATAGCCTAGGTGTGTCACGCTGAATATTTAAAGTGTACCGTATTTAAAGAACATTATTGCATTTTATTCCGATCATATTACACTTGTTTCGTTGCAATTATGTAACGCCTCGTCTAGTTTAACTTCTGCTTCTCTTTTTTTTTGTTCAAACTAACTTGTTTAAAACGATGTCACAATTTTCATCCGAGGGGACGTTTTAACCACTTGGTGGACATGGAAAAAATCATCCTACAGTGATCTGACGCGATTTTCATCCGACATTTTTTAAAGAAACATCTTTCCCGGCGGATCGAATTTGTTCAAAAGCCAAATTAATCGCCAGTCATGGTTTCGCGATTAACGCATAAAATTTGTTCCTTTCGCGAAACAAAACGAGCGGCGCCAGCACTTAATCTTCATTACCGGCTCAATCAGCCAAATAGAGGCCTCGCTTCTAAGTACCGCCGCGTGTTCGATAGCATCTTGATTTACGCTACAACCTCTCTCTGCCTCTGTCGGCTTGCATGGACCATGATAATGTCACGAATCTGCATCGTATAACCATCAATCGAAGTGAATTTATTTTACAACTAATGAGTTGGTGTTCTCCAACCTCGTAGAGTTGCCAATTTTGCTAGTCGAGCAGGTTCTATAGCTAGACAATCAAAATATTGTTTTCTCCAACCAGCAGTTAGTTTGCAGATCTCTCAAAATTGTTACGTCTCATTTTTCTGAGTTAATGGAGTATCTCAACTGTCGCAACTATTTTGTTTATCATTGTGTCTATTTTTGTCACCATAATGTAACTACGTACAGTTCTAATGTAACGTTTAGATCAGACGCTTAAAATAAACGTTTCCTTATTTCTTGAATTAAACTGTTTTAATGATTGTGATGATGAATAAACAGTGTTCACAAACACACAATTCAAACCTCTCTACAGGGAAAAAGATATATGTGTAAATATATTTGAATTTCATATATTTTTTATATAAAAAATATTTGTTGGTTGAAATTCGTGTTTATATTTATATATTTATAAATATTTTTTTTTCTATTTCAGCTTTATAAATAATTTATAAATTACTTTTATGTAAAATATAAACGGTTAAATTTAAATATAGAATATTATATATATAAAATAAATTTAGAAATATGTATATATTTTTTTTTTGTTAAAATTGTATTTATAACATCGAAGTAATCATCGGACAGAATTTCGTAAAATTATTTTATGCAAATTTATTATCTATAAAATGAAGACGTTATACAATTTCCGATTTGAAATATTACGCTTGAAATTCGTCAAAAAGTGTCGGGTTTGTATACCTGTATCTGATGTGTATTATGATAATTCGAAAATTGAATATTTCCATTTTCAGATCTTAAATCATTTTTATATTTTCGAAGCCGAAAGAGAATAACTAAAGGATCAATGATTCAGAATTTCATGCATTTCTGATATTTTTCACGTATTTGCAGAACCACCTAAGCGAATTTGTCGAGTCTGTACGATAGGGCGACTCCTGGACCTGAATTTATCAATGAAAACTAGCTGATTCGTGCGAGAGCGTTTCATGTTGATGACATAACACTTGCAACTTAATTAACATAACTTCAGATTCAAACAATAACAAGAAATATACACGATTTGATGAATCACTGATCCATAAGTTTGAGCTATTCCAAGAGACTTGTAATTGTAAATCTCAAAATGTTAACATCAAACTTGAACAATGTAGTTTCAATCTTCCAAAGTATATATATAAATATAAAAAGTTTATGATGGAAAGCCATTTTCTAAATAAATAAACAATGAAACGATAAATATTAAAAAATAAATAACGAAAAATTGAGTTATAACAAATATGATAAAGCTGCCCATCACGAACGAAAATATATTCTGCAAAAATAAAAAATATTTCTTTCTTTCTTTAAATTATTTCCAGCAATATGGACAATATTTCGTTGTTATTTTTTCATAAATTATATAAAATAAAATACATTTTTTATAAAAAATGTATAAAAATCGACAAGATACATATAAAATAAAAATATAATCTAGCGGACTATATTTTCGTTTGTCAGAAATGGGTAACATTTATTTAATAATATTATTATATTTTCATCCATGAGAATGGTTTGTGTTTATTAGGAAATTAAAATTCCGATGGTTGCCTTAAAAATCAGATTAAAGTTTTAAATGGAAGAATTTTTTTGAGCTTCGTTTTTTGTGAAGCTTGTATAAAGATTGCGAGAAAAAAGAAGGTTGGCAAGTTTTTTTTGGGCAGACCGAGTTATGAGAACGAAGCGGACCTGCCCCAACGCGACTTTACGTAACCCGCAATTTCAACTCGTAAACTTTGTTCCGATGGGGTAATTATAACGGTGATGTGTTGCGGGTGCCGAAATTCGCCTAACCTATTTAGGTTTATCAGCCATAAAGTGGACACGTCCGTCTTTAGCGTGACCTATTACGCTCGTAACATAACCCTAAAGTACTCGATTAAACATTCTCGCAATTCGAATAACTTGTGGTTATTATAAACGAATTCATTTAACTCGCAGTCCTATTTTGCATTGCAGGTACACTAGACTGGAGGTTGTCCAGAAGTCGATCAGCATGTCAATCAAGAAGCACAAAGTTTATACACGACGAAAATAATAATTCATCCTGGCGCGAATAGGTCACACCGTGCACCAGAGACCTACATCCGAATTCTGACCTATTCCATTGGAGCTGAACATAACCCTCAACATGTTACCAAGGATTTGATCAGTTATTGCAAAAAAAAAATGTTTATCTGAAATCATTTAACGTTCAACCTCGTAACTCAAGTATCGAGAACACTTGTTTTTTTTTGCATTGTTTAAGAATAGTCGGTAGAAAGAGATGTATTATGGTTGTTCTGTTTCAGTTGCATTTGAGAGGAAAAATAGAAGGCACGAATGATGAGCGGTTGTCGGATTGGTTACCCCCTATAAAGCGGAAGAGAATTCGTCGGGGCATGTCGCCCTCTTCCTGTGCCCCCGCATCGTCCCTCCTCGTGTCCCCAGTTAACTTTGCTGTGTGCGCAAAGTTGCCACTCGAAGGAGGCCACCACGTCGTCACAGGCTACACATTGGCCGGGTGTTCCCCGGCCCCCAGGTATCCTCGGCGACGGTCTGGTCACTTGTCAGCCGGGCCAGGTTTACGTCATGGCTGATAGCCTCAGAGCAACCTGGCTGCTCAGCAAACTGACCCGTTTATTATCGTCTCGGTGGCATGTTTCAGCGGTCACGCACCGTTTTGCACGCGCGGTCGCCGAATCACAAGTGAGGGCTCGACGCGACGCCGGATGATGCCGGGACACCACTGCAGTCGGCCTGGCTTTTGGACGAGCTTACTTTGCCCGCGACGGGAGCGCCACGACGGTGCGAACTGGCATCGACCGACGCCACTGTCCCAGGGGGTGGTGAGGCGGCCTTCGAGCCCCCGCGTTCGAGCAACGGCCGCGAGAATGCCGCTCGCACGAGAATTCTTTCAGCGAATTAAAGCAGGCCAGACGGGCTGCAGCGGTGCATCGATCCTGGATTTAGACTCGAGCTTGGGCTGCAGACACTTTCATCAGGTCTCCCGATCAACTTTCCTTCGTCACAATTTGGTACTTGTTTATTCGATTCAACAAACCAAGTTCCTCTATTTTTCAATTATTTATTTCGAAAATTATTTTTATGGTATACAAATATGGCTGATAAACAAAAAATGTGTTTCGTTTGATAGACATTAGTTATACTATGGTCTAGATATAATTATACATATCGCATTATTAGAATATAAAGCAGAGTAGTAACTAGAATGACTAGTTTAATAGTTTAACAATGAACAATTTACGAATACATCCCTTTAGAAATCCCACATTAAATATTACAACATATCACATATGTAAATGCACAGTGTTTTGAAGGAGGAATACAAGTTAGGTTGATTCTTTTAGTTACATACAATGTAAAATTATCTACAGAGATCATATGACCCAGTCGTCATTTCATTAAAGGTCAATATACTCTGCTCACAAAGTTAACAATATGCACAACAACATACCTAACAATGTTGCAAAGCTTTTATTTTTAAATTATAACTTTGGCATGACAGAGACAACGCTTTTTCAAAATTCAATTATGAGTCCTTTAGTTACTGCTTCGGTTCAGTTAGCTTATTTAATGCTACAAAAAATAAAGCAATGGGATTTACTGTAATAAAGGAATGAGGTAATTGTGACACTTTAAATAACTATACTTTTGATCGCAAGATTCATATCGTTCTGGTCAATATTGTGAATGGTAATTAGTAAATGATCTCGAACATGAAATGAAAAATGATAAAAAAAGAAAGGTTTTGATAAAAAATCTTGAGTGTCACAATTAACCGCTTGTGTCACACTTACCCCGGTTGACCCTACTAATCGGGATGACTAACACTGGGTTACAAAATGAGATTATTTGTCAGAAAAAAAGCACAAAAACGAAAACTAATTACAATATGAAACTGAACTTTTTTCATTTTAAACTTTCTATATATATTATATATTTTATATTTAGTTTCAAAATTTTAAATACTGCAGATATTGTTATTTGGGCTTGGAATTTAGAGTTGTGTTTATGACGGTTTTTAAGAGCGACATATTTCAGACATTTCAGGATGATGTGTTTAAGGGATTCTGTTTCGTATGAATTTCATAAACAGCACACACATTCTTTTATTTGATCACGTTTACATGATATTTATTGTTACTGTAAAAACGACTATTTATTTTTATTATCAATTGCGATCCGAAGTGATTAAATAATTTAGTTGATTGAATCCCTCACGAACAAAAATATAGTCACTAAAAATATATAAACTCTTTATATATTCTTTCTATGAAAATATATTTTATTCTATATTTTTAAATTATTATCTATGATGAAATCTATAAAAAATACATGTAATATAAATATTACACATTATTGCCGAATATATTTTTTACAAACAAAAGAAATATAGTTTATTTATATTTTCGTCCGTGAGGGATATGTCAAAGTTCATTTGAAAAATGTCCATTGTTTCGAAAATTGCAAATGTTTATCTAATTTTTGTGAGTGTAATAAAATGGATCAATTTCGATCAATTCATCAACAATGTTCCAATCTGTTAGATTGTTTCAAATATTTATAATGGGCTAAGAAATTGATCCTCTCTGGCAATACGGGAAGACAATATCAATTTCATTTCACATGCCGAACAAGATCATAATTGCGGTAGGTCAAAAACAAACAAGCTACATCAACTTGGTTCAAGTTTTCGAGATTGGTTGTTTGATTAACAGAACTAAATCTACCACGAATTAGCTTACATTTCGAATCAAAGTTTCTGATTGTATCATCATGATATGTGATCAATATTGCTTAGGGGTTTTTCGATTACTCGATTCTTCAAAACCTTCTTCAATGAGTTGTTCAAATTGTTGATGTAACGTGACATTGGATCTTCATGTAAGATGCGTTGTTAAAGCTGTTCATATTGTAATGTAAAAACCGTAAGTCGGAACGAAGAAATAGAAGAATCAATTTGAGAAAGGAGGGAAATGTAAATGTCGACAGTCGAGTTTCCGAGTGCACACAATAACAGAAATCATAACTTTACGAAACGTCCGCTCGTATACCCACTTTGGCCTTGTTTCCGCAAACGCGTCTCCGGATTATCGAAAACTTTTCATTTTATCGCCTCGTTAATTTTTCCGAGCCAGCGCGAAACGTCTAGATTAAAAGGAAATTCATGATTCCATGTCACTCGAGCTTCTTTTCATAATTACAAGCCATTACAAAATTGGGCTAAGCAAAAAATTGGAGCATTTTTTTTTGATCCCGTTGCCTTCTTTGGCCAAATTCGCGAGGATTTATGGCGGCTCTAATAACTTGGCATTCATCGTCAACACGTGTGCGATCTAACCGCTTGTTCTGCCGCAAACATCATATATTACCACGTATGAAATTGTTGGGGGAAAAAAATTGCCAAGTGGAGAAGAAAAAAAATTTCTTTTTTAATCTGAATGTTCGCGTTGTTCGCAGTCGGAATGAGAAGCAAGGCTCTGGAAACGTTTGCCAGTTCGATGAACTATCGAAATTCACGTTGAGTGACGGATCTTGTTTTTTTTTCTCTACTCGTGTTCTCTGGAATGCTCGATTATCGTCCTTCGTTATTTGTCGTGATGAATTTTCAAAGTTCATGAAAACTTCTTTGTTATGAAAATTTTTCAACCGTGTTTGAAATTTTAATCAGTTCATTCAATCCCCTAATCATTCGAGTCTTTCAATTGATCGACTTTTTCAATCTTTGGAATGTTTTTTTAATTTATAAGACGGTACAAGTGGAATTGTTGAATTCTCATTTCCTGTGAACTTTTTTTTTTTGACATCATCATCTTGGTTGCCAGAGAATTAATGATTGTAAAAGTCCATGTCTAAGACTTTGCCAGCACTGTTGATAAAAGCGTGCTCAATCAACAAACAGGCCAAATATTAGCTAATGAACAAAGGAGGACAAGTGGTCGATCAAAACAAATCCATAGAAGTAGACTTGACAATGTTATAACGAACCTCGTCGCGTACATTCAAAGTAAAGAGCACTTGGCTCCCTGAAAGGACACTTGTTTGTGGGGTATAACGAATATGACCGATCTAGCTCGCACGTTTAACGAGGTGTCTGTCAAGAATTGAGGGCCCGGATGCAATAACCAGACTTGCGCTCGAAAGTCTGTCTCGCCCAAATCCAGATCGTGGGATTTTTCATGAAAATGAAAATTAACAAAATTAAAAATCAAATAGCATACACTTGTTC
>JAAMPD010001347.1:0-25774 GCA_025266255.1 Trissolcus basalis | reverse complement strand
AAATTTGATTTAAAAAAAAAAAAAAAAAAAAAAAAAACCGTAAAACAAGAAAAGTACTTTCGAACTTTTTTTAAAGACTTCACTAAAAGAGTCATTGTACTAATGTCCAAAATATCAAAACATGTTTGATCATCTTCAACAAAAATCAGAATGTTACATTCCAATTTTTCGAATTGTAATTGGATTATTTTAATATTATTTTATTGGTGAACCATTTGGTATATCATTTTTTTAGTAAAGAGATAAATCAAGGTGCGCTTCGCACGTCAGCAAAATAAAATAAAAACTACACCAATTTGTATATTCGTTTCAGAAACGACTTTGACATTTTTTTAAAAACTTTTTTGGACTCGTCCCAACATACCACAATTGTGATTTAAAAACATCTGTTCAAAATGTTTCAGATTTCCCGGATATCAAAGAGGCCATACATTTTTTAGGTTACTTTTTACAGCAGTTATCCTTTCTTTGATTTCTTTAAAATCAAAAAAATTGGAAGAAATTTATAACTTCACAGACAAACAACAAATAACTCTTTTTTTTACAAAATAGCTTTTTCAAAGGATCTCGTAGAGTGAGGAAATCATACTATATGAGTAAATATACTTCAGTATTAAAAATATCGTTACAATATTTTTTCAGTAAGTTATATTTTTCACTTGTTTCTCGGTATGACAAATTGTTGAAAGACATTTTTCTAGAAACTGGCAAGATACTTAGGTTGCAATGTTTCATTTCAAATGCTTTGTTATAGAAAAGAAAGAATTCCGTTAAAAAGAAAGAAATTGTCAAATACCATCAAAATAATTCAGCGAATTGAAATTTGATTGTAATTTATGAAATAGTGAAAGTTACTGAACTAGTCTAGTTTTTTTTTCTTAGAAACGTTTACCCAAGTGTTATTGATTTACAAATTTACACGTTTTTAAAGAGAAATTAATTTCAACTGATTACAACACTCAGCATATTATTAACTTTACGGATTAAGAAAGTTTTGAATTGCAGTACAGGTATAGTAGTAAAAGTCAACAAGTTTATCGATGTAGTTGGTATTTTCATTAGTATTCTGATTATATATAATTACGCAAACTAATTATATACCTGCTCATCAAAAAAGGATATTGATCACCCTTAATAACATTTTTCAATCAATCAATCAAACGAGATTCATTAATTAGTGAAATTGATAACAAACCTGGATTCTATGTTATTGTTAAAATCTCATAGATTCTATTCATAATAATCGCTTAATATAATTAATAATGCTCAATTTATCATTCACGGTCGGTTTAAATGAATATGCAGCTTATAAACATTTCATTGAATGATTCTAGTGATGGAATAGTAGAGAAGAACTTTCAAGTCCCAACTTGGAGGTCCAATATTTAAATCTTCATTAGATGGATAAGTATCAAAATTCAAGTTGGATATATATTATACATTTAAACTTGGTTATAACACCAAACAGAGTTTCAAATCAACAGATATATTAACATACAAATCCAGAGTATTGTAACATTCGACTTGAGCAACAAAAATGATGATAAAGTAGAGTGCTGATACTTTCAAGTTGAAAGACATACTCGAATTGAGCATAATTTCTAACTTTTGAATTGAGTGTAACTCTAAACATTCAAATGCAATATGAATTGAAGTTGAACGTTCGAAGTGATGACTAAGTTGAAAGTAATGCTGAAATATTCAGAATAATTTCCATCCGGAGTTGATGCATTTGGTAATACTAGTAAGATTTTAATTATTAAAACCATTTTCCTGTGTTACGCTTAATAACATATATATAATCCCTCTAAAATAATAAATAACTTCCCTTTGCATTAGACTTGTAATGGTGAATATCACCATAATCTTCTCATGCGTGTATTTAATCATTTCTTGCCACCTGCGATAACTGGACTATTCGCATTAATAATGCGCTATTACGCTTCAGTCAATAAATAAATGATTATACTGATTAATCATCAAATTACATGCATTCTTACCCACAAAACATATAAATTCTAGTACATGAATAGCTATTATATTTTTAAAAACTGTATTTAATTATATCAATTTTATTGAAAATTAGCAAAGTTTGGGTAAGAGTTAGAGAAACTCAGATATTATATAATCTTAACAATTTTTTTTAGTGTAAGAATCAAAATTTTCGAATGGCTATAATCAATACAAGAAGAAAGAAAATAAAAGATATTCATTTTGAATGCATAAGCCAGATTAGTATGGGATGATGTAACATTTGATGAAGTTCCGACCAATGGGTGTATCCAGCAGAGAAGAATTATAACGGCGATTTTTGCAAAATGCTCGGATTGCTGGTGGGGTTCACAATGCCAGCTGGAATGAGTGCTACTAAAAGTCGTTTTATCTGCAAAGCCGGCAAGACGAATTGTTTCCAAGGATCTAAAAAGTGCCTATGAAAAAATGTGATGTATTATTGAACTTGTGCTGTAACAATGGAATATAAAACTCTAACAAATGGGAAACACGAGATTTCTTTTCAGGTGTTCTTTGTGTGTGCTTTTTTCATATCCCAAACGTGAGGACAAGCAAAATGGACGCTAATTTGTATAACAATCATTCGTTTCATCAGTTTCATCAGGTACGACCAGCGAACTAACTGAGAAAACGAAGACTAAGCCAATAAACGAGAGTCGTATCATCGGCTCCAATCGATGTTATGTTGTAACTGCATTTATATTACTCCGCACATGTTCGAAATTTCTCAGCCAAGATCCAAGACAAAAATGCAATAAGGCGATCTGAAATGCTCTTTATTTGTTGATACTGTGTGGGAGCAAACATTGAAGAAATTCACGAAAAATCGATCAAGTAGTTTTTAAATTAAACGAATTTTCATTTAAGTTTACAACAAACGCTTTTGAACAGTGATGCCAGTTTTTTTTACTTTCATCTCGTATATTAGATGTCATTTACATTATATATATGAAACCTTTTAAAACAGAGCAATTACTTTTTCAATATTGAAATCTATTTTTTATTTCAATTTAAAATTGTTCCAAGAATTTTTTTTTTTTTCGAAAAATTACGAAAAATACTTTTTCCCTTTGTCTGTATTCTTTTAATTATTTTTGACGAATAATTAGAATAATAAATGGAAAAAAATTCAACGAATTATTCATTCCACGAGAAAACAAGTTCAACAACCGAGAAAACTCGCATCCTACAAAGTTTGATTGGTTTTTATTTTCAAAATGCACTGCATAAACTGACGATCGAATATTAAACAAAAAAATGCAATACTTGTTGTCTGGTTCTTGGACACACATTTTGCGAGTTTTCATTTTTCGCGAAATAATTGAACAATGTATATATAAGCCAGCTTTTGATCGATCGATTAGTGATATTCGCCGTTTGCACCCACTCAAGTTACCTCGCTATTTACTCTCGTCTTCCGTTTCACAGAAGACGAGAACTTTTCTACCTGAACGAGAATATCATGAGTCTAAGTTGTTTGAAGAAGACGCAACTCTGGTCGTCGTTCATTTAATGCAAGATCTTTAAAATGTAATTAGCATCAACTTTACCACGGTCGAGTAAAATTACACTCTGCCATTAATGCGCTTAAAGAACCGTCAATGAAATGGTTTGAATTATGATTTCAAGTATATTCTTATTTCTCTTTTATAACGCAAAACCGCACTAAACTGCAGCACTTAAAAATTGTTAAAAATTATGACGAAATTCAATTTCTTTTCATACAAATTATTGTAAATAGCTATTGCAATATGTGTGAGAAAAGTAATTATTTTAGAACTGATTTAATAACTTGGTTTTTCACACAGATATTGGACAAAAAATGTACGATTACCGCGCAGAAAGAGAAAAAAAAAATAACTCTGTTACAATTTCATATGCGCTGCGAAGCTACGAGGTACGAGTGAAGCCCACACGAATAAGTGACAAAAATTCAATTAACTTTAGCACTTTGTGAAAAGGTTAATGAAAAATTTGCGACTTCATTGAGAGTCGCACTCAAAGGCCGTTGTAATTGAAAATACCTTCCGATTTGAAGTATCCGAGAAACATTGCCGGATTTCCGTGTGTCACACAAAGAACATGCTTACTACCGAGTTAATTCATCGTACCAGGGCAGCTGAATAGGCTCTCTTTTGAAACTTAGCTATAACGACATCCGAAACGTGTACAAAGGATTAACTCATTCCCTGTACGACCGCATTCCCACCTATTTCACGCGACAAAACTATCGGCCCGCCAATGCTTTCCTAACGTAAACACGAACGCGCATCATTTCTGTTGTTCCCTCACTTTTAGATAATTAGCAACGGTTTACAGACAGTACGTTGAGAAGAAACTTCGGCGGGAGATAAGGGCTGGCGTATGTCATTCAATTTACACATTCTACGTTGGGTTCTGACAACCAACAGATGTGAATCAATTTGAATTGCATCTGCAAAATTCCTCAAGACATTTCATCAATTTCACTTGGAATTAACAATAAAATTTCTATCTAGATTCCTATCTCGACAATTGAAAACTACAATCGATAACGAACAATTCCGATTTGTTACTTTTTTTCAAGAGCGAAAGGACGGCTTTATCATTGTTAAAACTCGTTGCGACTTTGATTCGCGTTTTTTTTCAACTCACTCTCTAAAAGCAGCTTTTTATAAATTTTCCCCAAGATTTTAAAATATTTTGATTCTATTTCAGCATCAGCAATTTGAAGTAAACAAAACAAAAACAAAAAAAAGCTGCTGATGCTTTTTCTAGCCGATAAGCTACGGCTTCATTTGTGTCGGAGGGTTTTAGCTTGGCGACATAAAGACCAATGTTTTCCCTGTGCGATTTAAACAGTCGCGACATTTTGTAACAAAAAGTCACAACACAATGCGTATTGTCGGGCTCGTAGAATCGAATTGTCAAGATAGTCGATCGACTGTCAATAACTTGCCTAGTTATTTATATTCTAAAGCGATCGTCATTGCCAATCGTCTTACGCGTGTTTTTTCTTATTAGATTTTAGAATGAGAAACGTATTTATAGTTTCATTTTTATCTGAACTTTTAACCCAGAAGTTGGAAAAGTTCAATTCCATCGACGACTGGATTCTTACGGGAGAATCGAAAAAAAGGCTGTAAAATCGTGTTGGAAAAATCTATATAATCTTTCAAAAGCAATTGTACAATTTCGAAGCACGTCTGGGAACTCAAAATAATTTTTCTTGTCAATATTGATTGAAGTAGAAAAAAGTTGAATGAACTAAAGAATTTTATGTCAAATTCAAAAGTCATAAACAATGCAGATATATCTATATAGAATAGAATGCGTCAAATTTAAATCACAATGTAAAAGGAATGTGTGTCAGTATTAAAAAAACTCTTCAAACATTTCTTTATCATATATCAAAAGATTCGAAACGCCATAACCTTTTTTTTGCTTTAATATTTGTTCTTGTTCTTTAATTATGCACTTGCATAAAAATTTGAATATTTCGATTCATTGATGTATGTATGCTTTGTATGATTATTGCACTGAAACATAGAAGAACATAAAATTTTTTCCATTCAAAATATTCTCTCTGAAAGCATGTTTTGTATTATTGTGAATATGCAGAAAATTTCTAGATAACTTATTAGATTTAGCTTAAAAACGTTTTTGTTGTTTTGTCATTAAGTACTTGAGAAAAAACAATTTTATTGTGGAATATAAATTAAAATTCCTTTTTTAGCATTTTATTTATAGTTTTTTCAAACATGAGTTTTCATTTATATATGCTGGCATTTTCAAGACAAAGACGAATCTAAGCATTATTATAAGTTTTTAATAAACTTTGTACACAAGAATATTTGCATATAAAATATTCGTATTGAACGCAGAGAAAACACACAAATGATATTAATTAAATTTTTTGTTTTTCATTATTACAATTATAGCTTATGTTCTTAACGCTCGGAATAGTTTTATTTTCAACCATGAAAATTCATATTAAACTTTTTTTCTATTCATTGATATGAAATTAAAAATTGCAGTTACTTTTTTAAAATTTCACTGTTTTAATTTCTCTCTGGATTGTCTTGCAAATAAACGACAAATTGAAACGTGATAATGTTCAGATATCACATTTAACATTTCAAAATTGATACAATTTTGAATTTGATTAAATTTCGGTTAAATAATACAAAAAAGTTTTAAAAACAAAATTTTATTCAAAAAACACGTTGTTTTTTGTGAATGTTCAGTGAATTATTAATTGTGTTACCTGATGCCTAAAAACAAGGCGCCGAAATAACGATCAGAAAATTAATTGTTCAGGGGTGTCAGCTTCATAATTTTCGTTGGATATTTTCCACTATTTATGAAAATTAAAAATATAAATTAAAAAATGAGTTTATAAAGTCTGTCAACATTTTGTTTTCAAAGGGCTATGGGAATGGAAAATTAGTTAATATATTAACGTTGCTGGAGAAAAGAAAAAAGATTATGGAAAACATGAAAAATGTGCAAATTTGCTATCATTTTTCTTGTAAATTACTAGTGATGTATCAATTTATCGAGCCATGAAAGTTTCAATGAGGCGTTAACGAACTGCATTAGGTAACCAAGTTTCGTGTACATTCTTTCTCTCCACCCTGTTAACTCGGATTCACGGAAATTAACGTCAAAACAAAATGCATTAATCAATTTTATTTCATCTTTCTAATTGCTTTTCTACGACGTTACATAACTAGCTCTTACCATAACGAATACTTCGATAAGAAAAAGTTATGATTTATTTTACAGCTGATGAAATTGGGAATAGCAAGTGATTAAACTTCAGTTTTAATTTTATATTTAACTTGCGCTCAGATGTCACTGATTCGATCCAATTAAAAGACAAATTCAAAATCCAAAAACTTTTGTTTTTTTAACGAATTGACATTGTGTGAATAAAATATTTATAATTTCAGAGGTATGTTTTGCGTCGCAGTGTCTGGGATGTTATAAAAGAGCTTGGTGCAAAAATAAAGAGACAAGCGAAAGGTGGAGAGGCTTCGGAAGTTCTGTGTGTGCAACTTTGGCACGCTGCACCACATCTACGAGACAATGACAAAAGAATAACGGAATGACGAACTTTTTCCACGAAGCGGCGGAAATGAAAACCAAGAGAGATCTCTGCAACTGAACTCCGAGATACAGATCGACGTCAAAAATGTTATTATTTTTTATGGTATGCTATTTTGCTTTCATCATTCTTTTGTACCGCTATTTTTTCACTCTATTTGTGATCCGAATATTCATTCATAATAATTATTATTTATTAAATTAAAATGTCATCACCACTTGTTGAATTTATTATCTCGTCATACGCATTATTCATATAATTTTCAGTAATTTTTGAAAATTCTTCCGCCAATATTGAAATTATTCATTCAAGTTAAATTTACAAAGATAATGACTTTTAACATTGGAACGTTCAATATGATGTTAAATTATGTCAAATATTGTTATTGATAGAAATATTATTGACACTAAATATCAGTCACGGATGACGGAAAATCAACTTTCAAAATGTTTTACAATCATTTGTATGCATCCTCTCTTGTCAAAACGTACTACCGAGTAGAAATTTGGAATATTTTAGTTTATTGCATCATTTTTCCCTTATTTTGACTGGACGATCTGAAAACAAATTTTTCAAGTTCCAAATTAAAAGTCATTGAAGTTTGCACGAGATATAGCCAAAAATATACTTTTTTGACATTTTCCGTGCGTTTTTTTATTGCCCATAAATATGTCACATTTAATCAAAATTGAGTTCACTCTACGTGAAATTTGTTTGAAAAAAGCTGAATTTTTCATCGCTGGAAATGATTTTTACTTGCACTATGTATAAAAAGCGCGTTGTGATTAGTAAAAATGCAACCAACTTTTTGATTTGTTTACTTTTTTTAATCAACGCATGCCTCATCTGCAATCTATAATAAATTTTTTGCAATCAACAATGTTTTGCGATCAAAAATTTTTTGTAATCAAAAATTTTTTGCAAGAACAAATGTTTCGTCTAAGAACGAAAAACATTTTCAGATAACTTATGAGATACAAAATGTTTTCTATTTTTTTTTCAAAAACCGGAGGTAAACTTTTATGCGGAGTGTATCTTTTGCATTTTATGAACAATATATTGATTTATGCATTGTTTTTTTATGATTGAACCCGTAGGCGTTATGTAATCCGCGAGCGAGATTTTACCTTGGAAAGACAAGCGCGGTATAACATTGATAACGTCTTATTAAGTCTTGTTCTATATCGCTGAGTTAGGTCTTATCGAAAGACATATCTTCTCTAATTACATAGCAAACTAACAATACCGACGTAAGCTAACGAAACAGCCTGACAGTAATTTGCTTTAGCACATAGAACCATGATTATCTGTCGTAATATTGTTTTATATTAACTAAATCTATCCCTTGACTTTAGTCTATACGAACAACAATGTTCGATTCTCAGAATGTCTTATATATCTTGTTGGTTTATATATTCAAGTTAAAATCAAAGCTTTACATGAATTTCAAAGTTTGTACCATATATTGTCGTTGACAATTTACATCAACTTTAGTTTTCTGGCAAACTGTCAACACATTTATCCAAGTACGAAATGATGTAGGCTTGAGCTTAGAAACACTGCAAAATCTACAAAAAAATTTTAAAAAATAACGATGATATTCAAATATGGAAATAAATTTGATAAAATCTTATCTCATAAAGAATATTGAATTTTTAGATAACAAAAAATCATCGTTTTATTGAAAAACAAAAATAGAATTTACAACAATAAAATTAATTAAAAGTAACTAATAATTCATAAAAATATAGACACCCTATGGAACTCTGACACATTGGTAAACAAAACAAAAAATTTCGTTGGTTTTGGAAAAGTGTCTGCTCAAATAATCCCAATGATACATGTTTGTATTGCCTCATTATTTATATGTTGTAAAATATTACAGTAGTTTAAAACGTTTTTGTCTCTGCGTCTTCATGTGCATGTATAGTTGTTATACATATAATTATTGTACTGTATATACTAAGGGTTCAGTTGATGACAGCTAATCGATATTTGATATTCTGTAAACATCATCGTCAGCCAATACTGTCGAAAACGTATCATAAATGGATTTTGAATTTGCAAACAAAATAATGCAACAATTTTAACGTAGTGAAATATTTGATTACGTCGAATATTGAAATCGGATTTTGATTGCTTGTTAACAAAATGCAACGCAATACAAAAAAATTTTATTCCGACGAATTGCAAAGACTGTATGAATGTTTTTAATAAAAATTGATTAGATTGTAAAATGTCTACGAAAAATGAAAAGTTTTACTCTTTTGTTGACATACCCTTGATGGCTTTGCGGAATTTCGGCTTTGTTTGTGAAATAATGTTTGAAAAAGTTTGAAGTTTGAATTTTCACGAATATAGGATCATTGTTTTGAAAATCAATAAATCCATTTATACTATATAAAACTGAAAGAACATAATTAACAACTTAAACTACGAATACGTGAAACTCAGTTGAGTGAAACATATCCGCTCCTATAACAAGGAAAGGTTGTATAAATAATAGTAAATTTGAAAATATTTTATATAATTTATTAAAGTAGGAACAGCAAGTTTAACTACATTATATATAGTAACTCTCGGACACATAGACGTATACGAATGATTGGTCAGATCGTATATATTAGGACGCCAATTAATCCAATAATTCGAGTTATAAATTCTCATTCGTTACATCAAGTGCAACTCGAAAACACGACGATAGTAGAGTTATAAAAATTTTATATATATATGTATATGTATATATTTCAACGGAATTTAATTCGATTTTCAGGCAATACGTTCATAAACGCACAACAATTTCGTATGCTTTCAGTCGGGAATGTTGTGTGAACCCAACAACGATATAATCGCAACGAATAAATTGCCATTTGAAAAAAAGACATCCATCGTTGAGTAAAATCATCCCGAGAAAAAAAAGGATTCATTCCAAACATATTTGTCTGTTCACGTCTCGTTGACAAACGCGTGAATCAACATTTCATCTGATCGTATAACGAAATCTTATATGATAATAAATACAATTCGTTTGAACATCGACACGCAAATTATACATCGCTTTAATATCGTTATATCCGTCCAGGCATAATTTGGGCAATCACAATACAATTACCGAGGCAGCAAAAATGTTGAATGAAAAAACGCCATCGTGAGTGATATACAAAATTCAAAGTGTCAAACACAAACATCGACGATTAGCAAACAGAGTCAGAGAGAGAAAAAACAATCGAGGTGACAGAGACAAAAAAAGGAACAATAAACAGGCCAGAAACATCCAAAGTCGATTGGAGCGCTTCGATTGAAAGTAGGACGCCGGGTACGAAATAAACAAAGTGCGAATCATATATTGAATCGTGTATATACTTCAGGGGCGATCTAATTTATACGCGCAAGAGTATCAAAGACGTAGATCGGCTTACCGAAAAGGCTTTGAGGAAGACGAGACACTGTATAATGCCTTCCATGGTATCGCCCGTGAGGCAAAAGGTACCGGTTAGGTGGCGGCTCTTGCGACCAATCACCGAGCAGAGACTCGCTTGGACGAACGCGTTTTGGGATCGCGAGGCCGCAGTTAGAGCCGGTTGATGGGGAGCGGCGCTCATAAGACGCTCCAGCGAGTCCATCCTCTGGCACCGTAATCTACCGCAGCCAAGGTCCGAACTTGTCACGAATCACAACTGCTGACTTTTGTCAACCAAGTCCGAGACTACGCGACATTGACGTACCCGATGCTTCGCGTCTAATTAGTTTTCTAATTTGTCGCAACTAGGGGGTGGCAAAATGAATGAGCGCAAACGAACTTCGACGATTGATTTTGGAAGACGAGTCGTTAAATTTGTATTTCGATGTTGATTGACAAACTGGTGTTTCAAGTTTCAAATTGGTGCGTGTTCCAGTGTGAGCACAGAGTCACCGAGTCAACACACTCGGGCCTCCACTGGTTCATCGACCTTTAGATCTATAGTTTTTCGCGCCAACGTGGTGCTCTCTCCCCGGTGCGAGCGTAGCGTATCCACAATCACTAGCCTACACGCCTCTCCCGTGTGCACCAACTTTCGGATTGATTTAGCGCATGGGCTGCGAGCATCTCATGACAATAAACAAACCGTCGGCAATAGTTCGCACAACAGCAGCAGCAGCAGCAGACACCACAGGAAATTCAGCCGGATATTGAATCCGTTACAGGTTTTGCGAGATGGTGTAAATCTCAGACGAGCTCGATGACAGCGAGATGGTAGACGTGGACTCGGATGACAACGGGGATACAGTTTCCAGACCCTGAGGGTCGCTCACAGGCGGTGTCGAGTACCTTCGAATGAGGTCGCACATTTCATAGCACAGGAAACAGATCCCGAGTATCAGGAAGGTATCCATCCTGGTTTGGGTTGCTGCCAAACCTCAGAAGCAGTCACCAATCGCTCCCGGCTGGGCGCATCCGTTCGCTGAGCCTCATCACCACGTGCGACAGTCGGCAGTGCCCAGTTTACTTTTGCTCGCGCACCAAAACCTTTTCCTCGACCTTCGCCGGATACCCCCCCTGGGGTTCCTCTGCTCACCAATCCAGCAGCTGCTCTTCCTCTTTGGTCCTCCGACAGAGACAAAGCAAAGTCACCTCCTGAGGGATCAGTTACGCGGGATACAATCGACTTGCTACGGGCCAACGTATGACTAGTGGATACTAAAGCGACGAGGGTGCGCCTTTACGAGGGATGCTGGGCGACGGCGCGGTCCGCGGCGCCAGCACCCCTGCGCTCAAGCCGCGACCCTCCCACCCGGCATGTCTCTCCCACCTGCGATCTACCAACGCACCCTACTACCAACCCCGCGCGATCTTCGTGCTTGTCGCGTCTCAGAAAGAGAACTTTTTGTTTGAAAATATATAATCCAATGAATGCATTTTTGTCCCCCCCTTCATTTTGCTCTTTAACATTTTGTTCATTAGAAAAAAAGATTAATTACAAGAGAGGTAAAAGTGGCTAAGCAGATTGACAGTTTAACCGACAAAGATTTTTGGAACGAACGCTGATCGAAGATTAATCAGTAGGATTGTTATTTTCGATTCGAAGTGTCGTCTTGCTGGCGATGACACTGATGATGTCAATAACTTTCACGAAAGAGTTCGAAAATATCCTCGTCAATCTTCATCATTGGCTCGACTTTTTTACAATCAAGACAAATGTTTTCCTCACTTTTTTGGAGATTAGATGACTGATTTGATGCATGTACTGTATACGATGCATTTGACGATGTTCATGAATAGGGAAAAAAAATCTTTGTTAAAACATTGTCGAACAATTGATTTATCAATGCGAAAATTTCTACCCTAATAATTTCAAACTTTTTTTGTTTGAATAAATTAGAATTTTATTCGCTGCGAAATTTCGAAACAGAAATGAAATATTTTTACGTACAAATATTTGTGACAAAGTATCTGAAATTTTAATCGTAATTTATTTTGTCTTTGCTTATTTTTGTAATTTTTTCTTACCAGCATCGAACGTTTGAATGTTTCGGCACTAGTTTTTATTTTGGTTAGAAAGTTTTTTTTTGTGCAACTGTTTTTTCAAAGTTTGTGAATAATAAATGTTCTGGAAAAACCAAAAATCCGATAACGTTTGTTCTCTGGCGCATGAACAGAGCGTTTTACCAGAGTCTATTATTTCCGTCTGAGTTTATGTTTAAAAGTTTGCCCGAGCGGATTGTAGTAATTTTTTTCATGGAAAAACCGACGGTTTCATTTCCCGATGACAAGCTCTGAAGATGACATCCATACTTTGGCGTGTTGTTAAGCAACACGCGATAAGCCAGCTGCGTGGAGTTGGTTTTGTTTATCTCGCTTGGAAATTCTCGCACTTTGTGTTCATAAATGAAGGCTACAGTTGCGGAAACGTCATTTAAATTCTGAACACCAAGACGCCGAGAGAGAGAGAACTTTTCATATTATACGAATTTTTGACTACCCTCTAACTTTTGACGACACTTTTCCACGTGCTTTTTTTTCGTATCAAAAAGTAATCTAAATGATAAGCAAGCTTTCGGGGTTAATTTTTTTCAACTTCAATCTAAAGAATTCTGCCGCGTTTTCATATTTGATGTATAGATTAGATTACGCTCGTTTCTTTTTTACTCCCATTTAGTGTATTCCGTGAGGTTGATTCAAATATTCAACCGGCGATTCGAATTCTTGATTTAATAATAATCTCAACTTTTGCACACGTTGAATTTCGTTCCGTTTGATTCATAAATTTCGACTCAGAGTTAGTTTCACGAGCGATCAGTCTCTGCGTGAATAAGAGGTTTTCGATAGCAACTCAAAATCGGTTTTCGATCAAATTTCTCACTGCAGCTTGGAGAGAAAGTTGCGCGCTTCCGTAATGAGCGACTCGACGTCTTGACGCGGTCCTCGGTCGTCTCGCACGTATCGTATTACCCTTGAAACTTCGAAAGGGGTTAAGCGGCTTTACGAACGTATATGTCGTTCTATACACTACACAAAATAAGATTGTTTCTATATTACGTAGTAGCATTTCGCCCCGTCGTAAAAGAAAAACTAGGACAAGGCGCTCGGTAAAGACCTTTACACGGATTATAATGCCGATTTCGTGATCATCATGCGGATCTTAATTCAATTGAAGTCTCGCGAAATTTATTCGTCTCGAACATTTTACGAGAGTAGTCGCACCAGACAAATAGTTTATAAAGCAATAAGGGAGAAGAAATAAACGATTATTCCAAGGAAGAAATGAGGTAATCACTTGTCTTTTCCTTGTTAGCTTTTGATAAATGTTCAAAAGCTGCGTTTTACACGGTGTCTATATCTATACAACAGAGACATCCTATATTTCTGAAACATATTTTTCTGCTTCCTAGACTGTTTTTCTAGACATAGGTTTTACTCTCCGAGAGAATAGAAACGTATTTTTCCTTGTAATAATCGGTTATGTTTCACTTGCACACAAGATTGCGTCGACATTTTTATTACTTTTTTTTTTTAGTAGGAGTTACGTTGATTTTAGCCCCACGGACAATTTTTGCTTCCGGGGTGAAAAAAATTCGAGAGGGCTCTAAACTGAATTTTGTTCAAAGACATGAAAATCGGGTGAAAAATAGGTCAGAAAAACTTTGGGAAAAAAGTTTGGAAATTGATCCTTATAATTTTGCATGGGTACTGGCAAAAATTTTTGAGAAAAGACTTCCAAATAAACGAGACGGTCGTACCGTCGAAATGCTTTTGAAAATCGCCGATCCAATTACAGATTGTCTATTGAACTCAGGCTGTGCTTTTAAAACTCTTGCCAACCGAATCGATAATTGGTAGTCAAAGCTGTTAAGCAGAAACGAATAAAACTGCCATGCCAGTTTGTGAAACAAGAACTTGAGTCTTCGATATCCCGGGAAAATCAGCATTGTATAACAATTCTGACCGACAAATTATTACTAATAGCGTTGCTGAGTTCGAATGACTCCAAATCGGTTTTCGTTCGATTTATCCGAATGGGCGTGGAAATCCGAGTCTGTGACTAAAAGTATAAAACAGGACACTGAACACGAGGATCGTTACAATTTGGAAACTAATTAAAACAGCTCAAATTAATTTGATAAAGATTCGCAAGTCAAAAGAGTTATAGCGAATCTAAACATTATGTTCCCTTAGAAAATCATTTCTAACCACCGTATGTTTACAGTGACTTGCACCAGACACATCAAAGACGAAAGTGGGTCATTCGAGATATTCGTTTTCAAAGCTTATATAGAGCAAAAGATTTCTGCTTTATATTTTTGTTCTTCTTTTGCTCTTCCTCGTTAATGCATTTTAATACTTTTACGATGCATTTCGTGTTCTCAAGACAAAAATGAAACAGTCGATGCTCTTTCACAGGAGAAGCATCGTGGATTATACAACATAAAAAAAGTTTATTTTCCAAACCGCATACTTGGTTTCCTCAGAATTATTCATTTTAAAGTATCATCCATGTTGTACAATATATATATATATATGTCACGGGCACATATAACATACCGGGATAAATATATGTTTATATTTCCGATACATGCAGTAATTTTAAATTACATATTCGGGAAATGGATAATTTATGTAATTATACGGATTAATTTAATTATAAGATTGATGGATTAACAGAACCACCGGTAATTGTGATTGTAATTAAGGTTGTGTGAGAAATAAATGTGCATCGGATTGAGAAGTCTGTTTCGTGATTTGGGTCGCAATTCTGATTTGGAAAAAAAACTGTTACAAAGTCTGAGAACAGCTTCCAACTTGTGATAATGTCCCGACGTATGCTGATCGAAAAGTTAGAACTTCGAGGATAAAGCAGTTATTCGTTCACGAGTGCAGGTCTAGTAAAAGCTAACTAATCTGAATGAATAAGAGCACGAACCAATATTTAGAGGCCACAAAAGCCACTGTCCTTTTATCCCCGGCGTTTACGACCAAAAAGTTACTTTGCGTAATACAGTTCGAAATACAATTTTTGTTCGCTTAGTAATCGAATGCAGTCTGTATCCAAAGGCGCCTCTCCACTTGTTTATGTTTAAATGAACCTTGTCTTCTATTTGCGAACGCGCTGTTTAATGAACGAAATGCGATTGCAAATAAATGAGACAAATTATTTCGAATAAGAAGAAATGACAGGTCTGATAGAATGCGAGGCGATTTTAATTCTGCAGCTGATTTTTTTTAACTGGTCAATATTAAAATTTGCTAATTCGTAACCACGAATTTCTTCAATCAATAAACCAGTTCCCTATGTTTGATCACCATTAGAACTTCACGTCAAGCGTAAGTTTGCGTAACCTCAAGTCGGTACTAACCCAGTTTCAAATTAAATGATTACACCGCAGTTAATATTAATACCAATCACGTTGTTTGTGAATCGTTCTTGGCAACATTATGAAGAACATAACCAACAAGTCCTTCCGGAATTTATATTGTGTAATATGGTAATAACGAATGTTTGTTATGACTGATTTTAAAAATGTAGTTCTTTTTTGTTATGGTTGTTCTTGGAATTTTACAAACTAACAATCAAGATGATGTTCTGAGTTTAAGAAAAGTTTACACTGTAAAATTTACGTTGTATGAAATTATAAGTTCAGTTTTATCTAAACTGTGTGTACACGAAGAAAATATATCATCAATGTTCTGTTTCTATCATATGTTGTGAGCTGTCAAAAAAAAATTTTTTGACGTATGACAAACTGCTGCGAAGGGATGATTCGCGACTGTTTTGAGGGATTCTCAGCTTTTCGTGGCACATTACAAAAATCGCACGACTCATTCGTGTCCAAACATCAATACTTAATGATATATGACATGGTATGTTGACATATGTCGCAATACATCTTTTTTGTGATTAGTAATGGAGCAGCTGTTATATTCGTATGATTCCAAAGCAGATTTTATTCAATTTATAATGGATTGAATTTGAAATGTAAAAAAATGTAAAAAAATTGTAAAGTAAATTTAAAAAACAAATGTACAATCATGCACAAATGGTTGCATTTTTTATTTCAATTTTCCACGTGAAAAATTTATAGTATTTTCGACTTTGTTAACTATTTATAGCTTGTGTTTTATTTCTGTGTCAATGCAATTTGAACGATAACATTTTTTCAAAGTAGTTTATAAAACTTTTATTTCAATTTCACAATCACTAAATCAGAAAAAAATCCGTTACGTAAATTTGCAGTAACTCGCGGCCATTGAAGTGCGAAAAAAGCGCGCGAAAATGTTGAAATAAAAAATGCACCATCGATTACGAACAAAAATTCATGTGTCGTAGGCATATGTGTATGAAAATCAAAATGTTATCCAACATTTTAGGCAGTTGGCTTACTTCGAAATTGTATTTATATTGCTGAATACGTTTTTGTCTAATAGCCTGATTGATATAGGCAATACGTTAGCTGTCGGGTCAGTCGCCAGCTATTGGAAAATTATTCGTCAGTAATTCAATTAAAACAAAAAAATCTCGCTTCAGAAAGAACATTGTGTTTTTTTGTTCATTTGTCAAATGTAAATTTACTTGTTACAGCAAAATCCATTAAGATGCACAAACTGCAACAATCGAATAACGGAAATGCATACAAGAAGTAATTTAATTACACGACTAATTAAGCATTGAGCACGTCAATTATATTTCAGCATATTTAATCTACAATTGAGAATTCGCTTCGTTTATTCACGCAGAAAAATATTTTGGAAAAACTTCTATAATTTATAGAGACGCGACTACATCAAGTATTTTTCTAATATTTTCGTATAAACTATAGAAAAAATTGAATGAAATTTATATGACTTATTTTGAGAAATTAAAAATTTATTTTGAAATCGCATAAGATTTATACAATTTTTCTCATAGTTTATAGGAAAATATTAGGAAAAATGCTTGGTGTAGCCGCTTCCCTATAAACTATATGGCAGTTTTTCCAAAATATTTTTCTACGTGTTAAACATCATATGTTGAATTCATTTGTTCAAACACGTTTTATAAAGACATATTGTCGTCTGAAGGCCTGGATAACTTTTGAAATCAAGAAAAAGTTATTGGAACATATGTTATTGTATACATACAACAAATATAGGAATATATAGGCAATGGCAACGTCCTTTTACTTTAAGTTTTTCCTATCTCACACATGAAAGGCCAAGATAAATCAGAAACATTTTTGCCTCTGACGTTCACACGCGAGAGGTGTTTTCCTGAATAGAGGAAGTTTCAAAACTTATCTGTATACTCGTCACTAGAAACTTAGCACGAAAATTCGTTGCATATTGCATTCTTTACGATATTCTTTTTCAATTTGCTTCCAACGAGTTTAGAAGATGTCTAACCTGTTATGATTTCTACTTGCCAATAAACTTGTACGTTCCAATTGAATTTATCAACGCGAAATTTAATCACAATGTTCTGCAATTTATTTCTATAGAAATAGAAATAATATGGAAAATTGGAAAAATGTGGTAAATGAAAAAATAGAGAATAGAATACTCGGAGAAGCTCCTGGCCAATTAGGCTGAGCGTAATGGATACAAAAAAAAAAGAGTAAAATTTGGCAACAACATTTTTGCCATTTTTTTTACATTTTTTTAACGAAGTTACTACAAAGTTGCTTTGAAATATATGGAATGTACATGTTCAAAATAACTGCACGTGCTTTGAGATATGTTTGATAAAATCTTTTTTAGATTAAAAAATCAAAAGGGATGAAAATATAAAGTTTTAATTATAAAAACTAAAACTAAAATAGAAACAATTTATATAGCAGGATTATTGCATATTGTTTTCACAATATATTTATTTATTTATTGTTATTAACTTTTTTATTAAATTTCAGTTCAAACTAAAATTCAACTCAGTCGAGAAAGAAAAGAAGGAGAGAGAGAGAAAAAGAGAAAGAAAATTTTCTTTTTCGATCGATTAGAGTGAAATGGCTCTAACAGTACTCGGTGTTTTTTGGCCTTCGCAAATTTGAGGTTATGTGGGACTTCGCTTGACATTAATGATAGTAAGTTAATAAAAGTGTTAACGCAAAAAATATGACATATAATATTTTTTCGTTGAAATGAATTTCGGCTGAATTTCAGTCAAGTAAATAGAAGTTTGTTTTCATAATAACCAGCTGTCTTGTCCAATCATCTATTTCTTCATCAACGAGACGCGACAGACAGAAAAGTATGTATTTCTTGGTATCTCGCAGTTGAAAAAAAGAACACAAGACGTATTTACCTTCTTGGCAGATTTGAATCTTGTTTCAGCAGGAGAGAAAAAGTGCTGGGAATTGGTGACTTCGTACTTACTTTTTAAGCGATTCGCAAGGGTAGCAACCAAGGTAATATCATACGTACCTGAAAAAAGAAAAACGTACGTAAAGACAACATCGAACTTCTCGTTACATGGAATTTGGAATCAATTTTACTTGCAGTAAAAACCTTTTCAATGTTTTACTTACTGGCGTAAGTTTACGACAGCTTGAAAAAATGCTCAGTTGAAATTGAACTGACATTTCAAAAAAAAAAAAGTTTTAACTCAAGTTCTTATCATTTTTATAGAAATTCTATGTCATCGGTGATTTTACTTTTTTTCAATTTTATCTTACGTAATTGTACTTTCGTATGGTGATAAAATATTTAGTTATCTACTGATCTAATTGTTTTTCATGAATACTGAAAACTGACTTTTCGAGTTTTGTACATTATGAATATTAACATGAAAAATATGTTTGCTCTGTTCGGAAGTGAAAATGAAATTTTTATTGTTTTATTTTCTTTCTGCCTGAAGTTTGATAAACTGACTATATCACGGCACTCTATAATATCCTCGAGCTGTTCCGCAAGTTACTATGAGACACGTTATTCTCTCAAGTAGTCGCGGCTACGTAGAACGCGCAGCAGAACGACTCAGTCGCCCATATAAACATTTTACTACTTCATTGTCACGCGAAACGCTATTATTTTTACTCTTAATCGTCTTTTTAAGCTCAACATTTTCTTTATCACATTTTTGTTAATTACTTTTTAAAAACGATTACCATCTAACTGTAGCTCGACAATTGCGTAACAAAATGTTATAAAATTTGAAAGAATAATAAAATAAAACAAATGCAGCACTTTTGTTAGCTTAAAAAATTTTTTTTCTTTTCGAATTCTAATTGTGTATTTTGTAAAAATGTTTGATCTTACGAATGTTAAATCAAATCTTCTCCCTCATTACTCCTATCCTGAAATCTCACTTAATTCTCATTATTCCGAACTTGAGTGCTATTTTAATCGTCTTCTAATATAACGGTCACGACTGCTTTCGAAGTTTTGTAACTGATTTATAGCTACGTTCGAAACTACATTGTGCCCAAGCAGACATACGTTATCTTGTTCTCATATGTTTGGAGTCATGTGAATTTCATTTCACTTCAAACATTCAACGCATTTCTGTTTCTCAAGCTGTAATTAACTATTTTTCCAACTTGTTATAATTATTGTAATAATAAACAGAGTCATGGATCCGCTTTTCATTTTGATAATGTGGAATCAAAGGAATTACATAAAGATTGAATTTCCAAACAAAATTCAAACCCCAGTGATACCAGAAAACGAATAAAATTGTATTCAACTGAGAACACAACATTTTGCGTAAACTTTAAGGTAAACTCAAATTGCCGAATTAATTTAGCTGTTTAAACATTCGCGCATACCCGAGTCAAAATGTATTCAGAACACACCATATGAATCATATATGATGTATGTATTTACACATATACGTTTACGTATATTGTGTTATAAAAGTTTTTATCTTTACGACTGATATTTATGAACATTCAGCGTTTGTTCGTCCGAAAAGATACAAAACAGCGATATAGATTCGGTAACATTAAGTTAGTTAGAAGTCTAGTCGTGCGTTATCTTGAAACTTGTTAGAACTTGAAAAGATGGTGTGACTTTCAGGAGCTGTTTTCTTACAAAATCAACGCTTTGTGACATTGTGGTCTTCAATTCATGAGATTTTCGGAGACTCGAGAAAAACCATCGAGACAAAAAAGAAACGAGTTTGTATACTATTATGAAATTCAAAAACTTTTTATCACCATTTAAACCTAACCAACAAAGTTTGTGTGAGTTCGAGTAATTTTAATTACAGAACTTGTTCAGTTATTAGAAGAAAAAGTATCTGACATTAAGTAGTTAATTTCCTTGATCAAACACGCATTCAGTTTTCATGAAAAAAAAAAACTCATTAACTTATGATTCAATTCATTGGAGCATTCGTCGTTTGCAATTAATTAATCAGTCATGTCGGTAAATATTTGTCAACCATTACGTGAGTTATTTATTCATCGGAGTAAATACGCGAATAAAATTGTTTTTACGAAGCTCCGTATATGTTTAAGTATGAAGTTAGAGCATTTTTTTAGCACATATATACCTTTTTCTTTATTCTCAATTAGGAACTTTTGTGTGACGAAATATTCTAGTTCAGCCGTGGCTGTTGCATCTTTGTGTCAGCTATTCAGACAAAAAATTGCAAGGAAATGGAAAAATGGAAGAATAAAAGAGGGTAAGCAAAAAAATTGAAGGCAAAAATTGTCTCCTTTCAACGGGTACATTCCAAATTGTACTAATGAAATTGAAAACAATATATGAGATCATGGATAAAGGCTCAGAAATGCCTTTCAGAATTTTTTTTCGAATTGGAATGCTTTTTGGAAATTTTGAAATTTATTCACATGAAGCTTTTATAAACGCTTCAGTGAACAACCTTTTTGAATACAAAATGTTTGGCTTCATTCAAGCGCCATTTCAAGTTAGTGCTGATCAATCATCCATAAGTCTACTTGTCTCAAGTATATGAGTCGTTCCACGCGAAACATCCATTTAGGTGGACCAAAAATATTAATTAATTGATAATGGGAACATACTCTTGAAGTTTTTTTTTTTTTGTTCTTTGAGTCCTCCTTAGTCATAATAAAATAGTGTTTAAAAAAAATAATAATAAACCATTCTGAAAAATTTACGAATATTTTTATTAGTAATTATGTTATTAAAAGTTATGAACAGTTAAAGGTCTAAGGATGGTTTGTTACAAAAACAACTCAAAATCAAAAGGTCGCACAAGAATTGTATTTTTTTTAATTTAAAATATATTTTATGATCTTCGAATTTCATAATGTTTGCCTTTTGCATTGATTTGAATAAAAACGTTGTCATTGACCTTCTGACCTTAATTTGTTCTTGTAACCAAACCTACTTTTCATATTATCCTAACGTATTGAATAATGTATTCAATATATGAAAATACAGTGTAAATTTTAACTATAATATTTTGATGAACATATTATTAACCCCGAAACAAAATATAACGCACGATAAATTAATCTATTTGATAGGAGATGTAGACGTTAAGTATCAAATTACTGCCAGCAGATACAGGGGTTGCATCAACACGATTATTTTATAGAGTGTAATGATAATAATCATCAATATTCACAGACAGAAAAGTCGATTTAATTAATCAAATAGCCTGTGATCTTCGGACAAAATTTGTGACTTGAAACATTAAACAAATTATAACGCATTATTGTTGGCAGCTATACTTGGATATCATCAGAATAAATTTGTTCTGCAGTGATACTTTAATGAAAAACAGAATATTTCCAAAGTAATTAACGTTATTACTGTTTAATTTATAATTATTTGATCAAACACGACTACAGAAATGTAATTCCAAATTCAAGGTTTGTATTGCCAGAGGTATCATCCGCAGTGATTGGAATGTGATCACATTCCAGAAATCAGCTACCGAGATGCCATTTACTAAAAAAATTTACATACCGGCATCTTCAATTATACATCATAAGAATTTTAATTTCATCAAACAATATTGTCAGCAATCAAGAAATTGTGCGCGCCATAAACAGATAAAACAATAATAATTCATAACTTTCAATATCTTTCAATTTGAAAAAGAAAATAAAACACTTCTGTTTTCATTGGACACCGTTTCGATCCAAGATAGCGTGAGCTTTTTCAAGCGCAATAAATTTTTCGCGATAAGATCTTGTAACTTTATCACGAATCGAACAATTATAAGACCCCCTCGCAAATTGTAACCCAAGGCTTGTTTTTTTCAACTTTCTCTCTCGTTTTTATAACTCAATCTAGAGTTTATCTCAAGTACACCGTGCACATAAAGTTCACTTTTTCAACAAATAGACATAAGAAGACAAAAAATAATCAAAAGAGAAAAAAATGACCAGTGCGAATTGCCATCTGTGTATTTTAAATAGCCGCTTCAATGTCGTTAAGTTTTCTGGAATTTTAATTGGTTCTTATCGCGAGCCTTTCAAACAAATTAATATATTGGTTGAAATTTTGCAAGATATTTTGTGATATTAAAATTGATGTTGAAAAATAAAACAATGATTAGTTGCAAAACGTATTACATGACGTAACAAGGTGGGATTGTGAATAAAAAGAAACATGTTGGATGATGACTTTTATAGGAAAAAATACAACGAGAGCAATTCTCAAAAAAATAAAAAATATTATCAGAACAATAATTGAAACACGTAATAAAATTAATCAATTCAAACGATTAATTGAATAAACTGTTTTTATGGTAACTTTTACAAACTATCAAATGTGTATTTTCAAAGAAAAAAATTTTTTAATCACAAAAACTTTGAAGATTCCATACTATTGTTTGCACTCAAGACCATTTTTAATATGTAAAGTTGGATAATTTCAATTAAATGTAAAGATCCTTTAAGCAATCCTAGCAAAGAACGTGAACTTTCTTAATTAAAGATTTGTCTACGAAGTTTTAAACGAGTTGGCATTAGTTAACGATGATAATAAAACTCCATAGAAAAGGTCCTGTTTTCGACTATGTGAAAGCAGATTAAAATTGTGTTTCAACGGTACTTGCATCATACACACCACCGAATCGGTACCTGGATTTGATTAAAATCAATCTCACCGTAGCGAGATTTGTACGGAATACTTTGAAACAAAAGATGCTCATCACAAAGAAACTGTTTTTATCGCAAATTTTTTGCTTTTAACTAACAATTCGAATGGAAAATGAACGATCGGTCAGATTGTGTTTATATTGAGGTCTCGTTTAAAATCAAAAAAAAACATAATTTAAGTCGTGAAAATATTCATCTGCAGATATCTCATGAGAACTGCATTAATGAGGGGCCATGACAAAAGATCCTCGGAGAAGTCTGTATGGAATAACGAGCTCGGGGAAACGAACGTCCTTTATCCGATTTATTTGTATACGTATATAAAGTTACGCTTATAGTCGAACCGATTTGAATATAACAGAGCGACAAAACATTTCCACGTCGTTACGATTTTTGTGATTCGATCGTCCGTTCCAAACATTATATTTTTCTTGCGCGAATAATAATAATGAATAAATTATATAATTATTGAGCTTTTTTTCAATTTCAAATAATAATCCGCACGCAGCTCGATTTTCCGCTTCCCTGGGAGAAAAAAATGGAAATGTTGTCGCCATGTAAAAATGTTTACCTTTTCTACATTCATCTCTATTTTCGTCCGAAAAAATACTGAACAAGCACCTCTCGAGTGCGCTAAAAAAGGAAATATGACTCGCATTGCGTCATATACGTACAGTGATTATGTAATAGTCAGTGTATCAAATCGTCCAAAGCATTATTCAAACAGCTCGTGTCTCAACGTTGAAAAAAACGCAAAGTAATGATACACGTTATTGCTTTTCGCTGTTACACTAAATGATCAATATCATTCCACTTTGTGCTGGATTTTCTGTGATATTGACTCTCGGCTAAAACAGAACGCTTTGTACTCGCAATTTCGTTGCGTCGTTAACCATAAAAGTATCATTTTTCTCTCGCATAATAAAGTGCATTTTATGTCACTGCTTTTATAATATATAATATAACCAACACACCTGTAAGCTCCGCCGATTCTCTGATGGCAAAGAATTTTTAATTTTCGACCAAATTTTAACTACAATAATATCAACAATTTCTACTATTTTCACATCCGGGAGACATTTTCTTTTGTCGCGAATAGATGTTTTTTTTGTGGTTTTTTAATCCGCTTTACATTCCAGTCGCACGTGTGTGTATATTCATGATTTGGGATTAAACGGTTGAATATGCTTTCACAAAATGAGAAACATAAATTTGGTTTTAATGTGCTGTACACGCACACGCAGCGTAAATTAATTCTAAATCTAGTGATGCTTTGGCATACAACAGGTTTACCTGTTTTCCGTTTCCTCATCAATATAATGGAACGAACGTTGACGATACAAACCGTCATTGAAAAAAGCATTCAATTTTAAATAAATAAAGCTGCATTTTCGCAACGTAATCTGAGGATTTGTTTCAAAATTGTCTTTTGATGAAAATTATTTTAACGGTCAAGAATTTAATAACTCAGAGCTTACATTGCAAAGACAATTTTTCTTTTTTTCTTAAAATTCTTCTTCAAAAGACAGTAATAGTGCCTTAAAACGAAACGTTTTAGCAGACAAAAAGTTTAAAAAGTGTCTAAGTGTTTTTTTAATAAGACACCAATAATATACTAATTTTTTTTTCGTGTTTGAGCGTCATCAAAAAGCTCTTAAATTTCAAAAATAAATGACATCGTAATAACCTACAAGTTCGAAAAATCCCTGCAACGTAGCACGATGGCGTACTTAATAAAGGAAATTTTATGACAAACGGTCTCTCAACTCGAGCATTTTGTTTGGAGTAACAAAGACTTGTTCATACATCATTTTATAATTTTTGCTACCATGTCTCCGATGCTCATTCGTATTCTCGTGAATGAAATTTTAAATTTTATAACGTTAACTTTGTAACTAGAATATGTAAAGAAGCTCAACTTCCTCTTTGATTTCGAATATAATCTTAACATTGTATATAACAAGTTTTTCAGCCTAATAACTTATTCTGTCGGCAAGACGCATGCGCAAAATGTATATATCCCGCACAAACGAAAATATATTTTTAAAATATTTTTTAATTTTAATTTTATTGCTTTGAGGTAATGACCTATTGCAATGCTTGTCCACTATGTTTGTCCCATATGTTTGTCCACTTTTTTGCGAGTCGTGGCTCGGCTTTTTGTATCCACTCCGGCATTTTGCCTTA
>JAAMPD010001346.1:0-25769 GCA_025266255.1 Trissolcus basalis | reverse complement strand
TATATATATATATATATATATATAATATATTTCAGTTTTATATTTTACATATAAAAATAAATATATTATATTATGTATTTATATATTCATTATATATTTTATATATTATTTTTTATTCTTTTATATTATTAAATTGCCGCTTCATAAATAATTTCTAAAAAACTTAAATATAGAATGTATAGAAATATATTTCAAGTAAGACAACATACATACGTAAAATATATTTTGAAATATATTTTTGTGCATGTAGCGAAAGCAAACAAAAAATCAACCAAATTGATCCACAGGGAGTAATAAAATTTTAATTACGTCTCGGAATTCATTACCACGTTAGGTGAAATGAAACGATTCTGCGGCCGGGACTGTAATTCGTAATGAAATGCGATGATCCACGCGAGAGCGTAAGGATACTTAGAAGTTATAATAAGACATCGAGTACTGTGCGTCCAGCTGTGCGCGTCAAAGCGAACTGAGAGCTCAACTAAGTTTTCTCCGCGGCGAACGAGTTCTTACCCCTATTGCGGAATAACGAAACCACATGCGGCGTCCTCGCTGTTTCTGTTTTGTCAGTTTTCTGTCCCTTTTGTGTCGCGATAACATGTTTGTTTGCTTTGAATGACACTTCCTCCCTCCCTATCCCTTTCCCTCTTTCTCTCTTTTCATTCTCTCTATTTCTTCGCGTCTACATACTTCTGCAAGTAAAACCACTTAATGTACTACGTATAGGTTTATGGATTTCTGCTGTTATGTGGGACAACGAAAATCAAAAGAGAAAATGTTCGCGACATTTTATTGCCGTTAATACTTTTATTACAATCGTAGAACACGTCGTTGACTTTTTCCCCTCCTTTCTTTCTGACCAATAAACCAAAATGTATTGAAAGGTATTTCAGAAAGAAAAACGATAAATTTGAATTTGTCAGGATACTACTAGATGCAAGTGGAACGCGTACTTTTAACGACAACACTTTTTCCTTTACGAAAGCAATTTTAAGATACAAATGTCCACACGATGTAAGAGTATCAACAGTTTGTTGAAACGACAAAAAAATTGCAGATCGCATTGCAAATTGCTGTTGACGAAAGAAAAAACCGAATTACATGATTCAATGACGTTCGAATAATTGTTTGAGATGTATTTGTGAAAGTAACAACTAGAGGTTTATGACAATTTTTCAGCGTTTGGGTTTTGAAAAAGCGAAAGTTACAAAGTTTGACGACAACGAAAAAATTAATCACCAGCAACGACCTTATACGTTTCGAATTGCTTGGGAAACATTTTTCCTGTTGCTTTTCATTTGCGACAATAATTGTTGCCGAACGAAATGTGAGCATCAAATTAAGAAGAAAATTTGAGATCCCGTCTTTCACGGGTAAATCAAACATTGCTAACGCTCTCGGGTGGTATATAAACCGTGACCTTTTGATCTAATTTAGCCGAACGCATTATTGTCTCCAACTATTTCGTTTCAAGTTTTCCTTTTATACGCACGTGCGCTCCAATACATAAACATGAAATCAAATAACTCTCAACATTCCCATCTGTGAAAGATATCAATTTTAAGGCAGTTCAATTTTTTAAGATTTGCAAAGAATTCTTATATTCATTTGAAAAATTCCATGCGGCAAAAAATATACGTTGTTATACAAAAAATGTATAACATATATTTTATAATATATGAAACAATATTTTGAATATATATTATTATATATATAAAATTTATATTTAATTGATACAAGATCATATGCCGCTTGACATTCAAATTATATACGGTTTATATATGAAAGATATGAGTATATATTTTTATTTATATAATATATATTTTAAAAATATAATTGAAATTATATTTTTGTCGGGATAGTATCATTATTTCTTTGTTTTCCCTCTATCAGAATTAATGAACTTGCACTAAATGTTAAATGTCCATCACGAATTGAAAGAAAAATGATGGATTGCCAGTATAAATTGAATTAGAAATAATGGGTGTCCAGATCTAAACAAAAAAGTCTTTTTCACTGAAATACAAAAAATAATCCACGAAATGGAACAAAAAGAAAAACTTTTCTTGTAACGTTTGTACGATTCTGTAAGGATGTTTATACTAAACAATACGTATTAATGCAAAGAGCATTGCTGTATGAGTTTCAGTCCATCAAGTATGTATTCGGTTCGCATATTTGTACTAGGCATTTCATTATTGAAGGTATTACCGTTATTAACGATCGTTCATGTGAAACTTTCGAGAACAACCAAGTTTCCAATTCATTAACAATTGAAGCTTATTCCAGTTGAATTAATGTTATGTGTCTTTAAAAATTAATAAACTGGGTTGAATTGAACAATTGATTTTTACTTTGTGAATTAATCAAATTTATTTTCTACCTTTGGCGAAGTATATAATTCAATTTTAATCGTAATATTATCACTTATTGCCAGCATAAGTGAATATAATTATAAAAAATTTTTAGTAGTTCGAAAATCACCTATTGTGTAACATATATAAGTTGCTCATATTTATATGACTGTACATTTGTCTATACAGACACACTTATATGTTGAAATCTATTCTTCTATTTTAATTGGTAAGTATATATAAATAATGTATAAACTATTTGTAAAGCGACAATAAATTATATAAATAAATTATAAAATGAATAAAAATTTTGTTCGGAAAACTATATTACATTTATATGAAATATATATCATTAAATTATATTTGCACGTATATTTTCGTCCTTGTGGAATAGCATATATATTTGGCTATTAAAAGTTCTAGCAAGAGTTCAAACTTCAACAACGATTTCGTAATAAGTTGTTGATTGCAGTGCTATTCAGCATATATCGTGCATCATTCATCAGTTTCATTTCTATGAGGATGATTATGTTGCCGAAGTAGAGCGCTATAGTTGTCGCGAGCGCGCGAGAAAGAGGCTCTCCAGTTGGCTCGTTTCCGGGCTCATCTCTAGCGAACATGCAAGCACCAGACGTTTTGAAAAACGGTGTCGTGACAACGTGCAGTGCTTGTCGAAAGATCGTAAAATCTCGTTGACAACATTCGCCCACGCGAATAGACGTATCCCGATGGCTCTTGTCGTCCTGTTTATATACCTCTGTGATTTCTCGCTCCACGCATGTGCCCTACGAGACACACACACGCACTATAACGCAATTGTTAACCGATAGTATTTCTCAGTAATTGAAACTCTAGATCACAGCGCCATCTGTGATTTTATAACCACCCCTATGAACTTGTTCAAATTTGAAAAAAAAAAACAATTTTTACAAAAACTTACGAACTTGCATAGCAAGTTCGAGCGTGACGAATTTTTTCGATCTGAATTAAAAATGGTTGTCTGCAGGATAGAAAATGTAACGTAACGCTGTCGTCGTTTATTGATTGGTGGTCAGCATCTACCAATTTACTAGACTTTGTCAAGTCAAAATAAAAAAATAAAATAAAACAATCCCGAAAAAAGAATAAGTAAAAAGTGGCAAAATTAAAGTTCAATTGACGATGATTGTTCAGGGTTAGGTGAAAAATTTACACTTGTTGCGTAATTTGTTGTACAGAATATAATTGATGATGAACTCACCTGATAATTGACGTTCGGATTGAGACCTCAGCTGCTGCAGGTTCTGCAACAAACGACCAAAGAATAATTAATCTCTTCGACAACAAAGAGTATACAACTTTTTTTCTTTTTCATTACACGCAACAATAATTTTCTAATAATCATCGTAATAAATTGTAATGATCACGAGCGCGCGCAATAAATCAATCGCATTCAGCGCGGCTTAGGTGTTTCAGCTTGATTACAATGAAATTCAATAAATTCACAATGCTATCTCCATTAGAATGGACAAAACCTAATGAAAGATTTCAAAAGGAGTGCGATAGATAATTACAACAAAAAAATTCACGCGGATAAAATCTCAATCGGTACAAGACACGCGTTGCAAAAATCGTTTCGTTTATATTTCAAGTTGAGAAGAAAGGTCGATAAATCTTGAGAACCTGTCGAAGTGTCGAAAATTTTTGCTCGCCGTCAGTTTACTGTGTTACATCGAGCCGCTTCGATACGTCAGGGGGAATTATAAATTGTTCAGATTGTTTCGCGGGTTAGGTCGCGGGACGAGAACGAAAAAAACATCGCCAATTTACAATGAAGCGAGGCATAAATCAAGACATGATTAATTGCGAGCGCGGAATAGAAAATAACGCAAGACTGTAATTATCTTCTTTATATTGAAGCGAGGCCTAGACTTGGGGGATCGAGACAATAGATAGCACTAGGGTCATTAACTCCGCTGCGAATAATAGCACAATATTTTTTGTAACTAATTTTAGTTTTTATTTCATCGCTAATAGTGTGTTACAATAAAAATCATTCGAACAATATTGTTCAACACCAGGAAGTCTGTAACATTTGACACCATTCAAAGTCTGAAGGAAACTCATTTTTTTGTATATACCCCTTACGCTCAGACTATATGGTCAGGAGCTTCTCTAGATATACCACTTCCCCTATTCACAATTTTTAATTTCCATTCGGCTTGTGTATGATGTACATCACAACTGAAAGACATATACGTATTTTTTCTGTGTCAGCAATTGTTTCCCGATTAGGAGCAGCTGGAGCGTCAAATTGAAGCTTATCACGACCAAGAACGGCAGTTTTGTGGTACCAATTGTGAAACTCAAATGCCGTTCCAATTTTTGAGCCGAATGTGATATCAGTTGACTTTGATGAGCCTTAATGGAATTGTTGGGTAATTTACAATACAATTTCACCAATTCGGAGCAGTAGCGTTCTTCAATTCGGGACTTTAGATACGCCTAACCTACACGCAGAAAAATATTTTGGAAAAACTGCTATAATTTATAAGGACGCGGCTACACCAAGCATTTTTCTAATATTTTCCTGTAAACTATAAGAAAAATTGTATTAATTTTATACGACTTACTTTAAAAAACTAAAATTTCTTATTAAAATCGTATAAAACTTATACAATTTTTCCTATAGTTTATAAGAAATATTAGAAAAATGCATGGTGTAGCCGTGTCCATATATACCATAGCAATTTTTCCAAAATATTTGTCTGCGTGTAAAACATATATAACGTACCAATACATGCGCATTTATTGAGTATAAATTTTTTCAGCGTAGAAAACAACGAAAACCTAAATAGAGTAACTGGCCACGAAGATTGAAACCCCGAATGCGAACATAGCAGCCGGTAATCATTTAGCCAACAAGCTCGGTTAGAAAACAAATGTGTAATTGAATAAAAAAAAGGCAGAAATACAGTATGAAGAAGCTGAACAAGTATGATGATATTAGATTACTTTTCGTTTCGATTAGCTTCGCCCACTCGCTTGGTTTGTACACCTGAAGCCCCCATAGGGTTGTTATTCGAGGGTTGAAGGCTGTCATCCGATTAACAGAGTGAACGGCTCGCTGGTCCATTAGCTTTGATCGTTCACTAACACGCGCGGGAATTTACGCGCTCACTAACACTCGCACCTGAGAGCGACCTGGTCAACTGCGAAACGACAGCCTGTGGCACGTATACTGACACTTTATTGATTATTTCATTTGATCGTTTTCACGGTCCAAGTCGCGCCACAAATTCCGCAAAGATTTAAATAAGCCTCGCTTTTATCCTGCCGCGCGCGTTTCATTTCAATCGCCGGCCTCTTCCTTGCCTATTTTTCTATTATTTTATTTGTCGTAAACCTTGTTTTTCGAAGTTTCCACGTCAATCGAATTATCGAATTATAAAACACTGTTTTGATCAAATTAAACACGTTTCTTGTTGAATGTTTCTATTTATTTGTTCATTTATTCAACATTGTTTTTTTTTAAAGAAAATCATTTTTCATGTCCATTAAATTTGTTCTTCGAAAAGATGAAGATTCGTTATTCCAATAAATTATCAAACATATTTCATCCGGATGGTAATGTGGAAATTGGACGATGATGTGAAATTTTCGAATAATCAGTAAGACGCAGTTTTGGGCAATATTTTAATCGAATATTAAAATTAAATTGACATAATTGAAAAAATTTACGATTAATTGATCAAGAAATTTTTTAAAATTAATTTCATAAATATCAATCAATTTTAAATTAATTAAATTACTAACCAATTTATTATTAATTAATTAATTGAATAATCAATTAATCATTAATTGATTAATTGAATAATCAATTAATCATTAATTGATTAATTGAATAATCAATTAATTATTAATCGATTAATGAAATGATGAATTAATTATTAATGATAAACAAAAAACAGTTCAAATCAATAAGAAAATTTTACTAATACACGGCAGGAAATATTTGTATAAAAATTACAAAAAAATGGATAAAATTTACCGAATTGTTCTATAATCAGGAGACGAATGTCAGTTTCATTAAATAATACCAGACAGTTCGGTAAAAATTTTCTTCTACGAACATTGTCAAAAATTACTGTACTGTTTTGTAATTATTAAATAGTTTAAAATTATTTAAAGTAATAAATTTTTCCATAGTTGCATGTTTGTTCATAATTTGAAAACACTAATAATTTAATGTTAAATTATGAATATTCAAATATCTCAATTTCGATAATGAACTTATTAAAGCGGAAATTTAAAGCACTTTTTATTTTACAATATTGATAATAACACTCTTTGTAACCTCGCTGTGTTTTAAGAATCGCTAACCTATATATAAATATTAACTATTGGTAACTATAATCGGAACGTAACGAAGATCACAGACATAACATACACTTGCGAATCATGAGAACGAACTTGTGTGTATACTGCTAGACATTTAAAAATGTACTTGCGAGAAAATTTTTGGAGGTCGCACTTGAATTTCTTCAAAATTTACAAAACTGTTTGATAAAATTTCAAATATGTTCAACCATTTCTTCGTGAAACGTAAAGTACTATTTATAGAACTGTTTAGTGCTTGTTTTTGTTTACAAATATTATGAGATGGCACTGTACTTTTTACTGAACTAGAATTTTTTTTGCATTGTTTATAAAATAAATACTCTGCCGCGTTAAAAATGAATGAACAGTGCTCTCCGTCACCTGTTTATGGAACAGTTTGGTAATTTCAGTTTAACATTTGATAAGTTTCAATGGAATTTTTCATGCCGTGTACATATTCGATTCAGATGTTTTAGATTCTAGCACTGTTATTAGTTTTCAATTCACTGAGTTATTAATTGCCCAAGCAAAAAGTAGTAAGTAGTCATTGTTAGTAGAACGCATCCTGCTTCAGTCATTGAAAGAAGTGACCAAAAAAACAAAGTTACATAACTTTATGTTAACTTTGCAATTTTCAGTCAATTTGACTGTAATGTTTCCACAAACTAAAATATTTTCAATTTAATTTAATCCAAGGTTAAGAATTACATTCATTGTAGATTGTGTAAATGATAACTCTATAAAAGGATAACTTTTATCAAGAAATGTTTACGTTGAAAATAAAAAACAATTTATTCTATTAAAATTTTATTTCACAATTTGATAAAAGAAAGTATTATCAGGAATAGTGTTTGAACAATAATAACGATTTAAGCTTTAATATCATATACTACAAAAATTTCATATTGACTTTCAACAATACTCGTTTCTCGAAATTTTCATCCGACAATTTATTGTATTTCGGTGTATTCAGCATGGTTGCATGTGAAAATAGTCGTTCAACCGCCGCTGAAGATGGCAGTGGCGTGTTGAATTTTAAAAATAATTCATGAATGATGCTATTTGATTTTACAATTTCAAGATTAGGTGACACAGGGGCATCTAAATAGGCAACTAACGGATCCAACTGTGTATTCGGATGAAAAGCGTTATAGGACGCTGTTGGTTGTTCATCATCAGCTTCAAAAACAAAAAAATCGTCGAAATAATCCTTATCAGCAGAATCGGTACACATTTCTCCAGCAGCTGCTATAACCAAGTTCCGGGCGTGGTTCCGAAGGTTGTCCGTTAGACTCGAAGTCCATGCCAGTTTAAACCGAGGGTGAATTGTTGCAGCAATTGCTGCCATACTACCTTCGTTCTTAAGTGAATACATATTCTGAAAGCGAGATTCTATTGCCTCAATTAATTTATCAAGAAGTGAGTGGCAGTATGTGAAATTATAAGATCTACTTTTTTTCAACATCTTGGTTCGTAAAGACACTAAACTTGGTAGTAAGTAGCCATAAAACATATAATTTTCGCCTTGCAGAAAGTCAAGGGTTTCAGCAATATCCTTAAAGCAAGCTAAATACTCTTTGATATACAGCCAATCGTCATTTTGAAGACGTCCTGCATTGGCAATACCTACTTTTGTGTAGAACAATGTAGTTAACTTTTCTTTTACAGAAAAAAGTTTTGTCAAGGCATCAAACAATGTATTCCATCGAGGGATCACAGGTCTGGGTAAAGAGCCCCCTAAATATTCTTGAAACAACTCGCGCTGTTTGGCGGAACGCTGCTTGTTCCAAAGTTCAACACACTTAGGAATAGTTGTTTCGTGTTGAGCTTTTAAATGACGATGAGTCACCAAAATTTTGTTGAAGTCAGTCGTACACACAAGATTGAGTGTGTGTGCTGCACAAAGAAGATGATTAGGTAGTATAACATCATTGTTGTCCATATCCACATCAGAAGCTGCTAGTATGTTCTCATCTTCATCAACTGATACATCTGAATCTGAAAATTGAATTATTAAACATTTGAACTGTTATTCTTCTAATAATAATTTTTATAATAGCTATAGTAAAAATCATAATTAAAAATTTCTTAAAAATTCAACATTGATACCATCTTCAAGGTCCAATTTAAAGTGCTGACCAAAAATTCTGAACGCTTTTACGAAATTTGATCCGTTGTCTGTAACAGTAGCAACAACGGTTGGCAAATCAAAAGATTTATGGATCTCATCTAAGATCATAGCGATTCGTTCAAACGAATGAGTTCCAGCGAAGCGCCGACATGCAATAGCTGCGGAGTGTCGCTCTAATGTCTCGGGATGAATCTGTTAATAATACCATTCATATAAATATGATTCATATCTAATTTAACCGCAATGCTATTTGTTTGTCAACATTGATTATTTACCCAGTGGATCGTAACTCCGATAAAACTCCTAGCTTTTGCAGACCATATATCGGCGGATGTACACACGTACTTTGCATCATTTTTTAAAACATTTTTTATGTGTTTCACATTTTCGTTGAATAACGCGTTGATTTTTTTCATGAGTCTCTTCCGACTGAGATGTTTCAGGCTCTTGTTCTCACCTAATGTCACACCTAAGTCTGAGAATTGCGAAATAACACATTAGAATTATATCAATTCATCATTGAGAATTAAGTACATTTCAAAGATTTATCAAATTAATAACCATCGAAAATTTTTCGAAACAAAGGATTATCCACAGTTGATAAGGAAACGAATGACTGTAATATGTAGTTAGCGACATTCTTTTCAAATTGACTCTGAGAACATTTGTATCCATTCTGGTTTCTAGGATTTTGCTTTCTCTTCAACTTCAAGTGTTGGTATTCTTGAAACTTGGCAGGATGCTTATTCTGAAATAAATTAAAACTGTAAATCACAATAAAGTCTGAAATAAAAAAGATGTAGTAAAAATTTGATAATAGATGAATTGAAGAAAAGAAATAAAGGCGAAAAATATTCGTTGAAATAATTACAATCACTGCACCTTTAAATGTGTAATAAAGTTGGAAGAAATCTGTAGCGATCCTTTTATCGAGTGACTGCAGGTCGTACAAGTCATCGTTAAACGGTTGCCTGACGTTGTGCTATTTCTAACATCGATTTTGTAAAATAACTTGTTCAAATGAGGCTTTTTTGAACACTGGTTTTTTAGATTATTTAACGTCGAATTGAACTTTCTGACTCGTTGTTTCTTCTTTTTCTTCTGAGCTGTAATAGAAAGAAAGAACTGTGATCAACGCGAAACAAAAACAATGAATAAATGTTTTTCAAGCAGTGAAAAATACCATATGCTCATTTGCAGCTTGATTAAGTAAATTATAAAAAATTAAGTACTATAAATTAAATTCTTCTGTCAGGCACTGAAAGAGTAATTTTTTCTATTTCACATTTAGTTATATTATTTCACCTTTTTTTGGTCTTCTCGACGCTTCGCTCCGCTGAGATTCCTGCGTGTCATTTGTCGATAAATTCGAAACAGTCAAACTCAAATCAACTACTGGGTCTGTGCCAGTGCTCATTTGCGTGGATGCTTCAGACTCATTTCTTGTTTGTTCTTCATTTCCTATAATTACAATATTATTATACAATATTCTCATATCAGAAACATCAATCGAGATGATCAGAACTATAAAATATTAAGTTAGATTAAAATTTTAGATGGTTCACCTTTCGATTTTAAAGATTTGAAATCAGCATTTGGTGCTTCTTCATCAGAACTGTCCAATAACGCATTCGCAGATTTACTCCGCTTATTAGCATCTACAATTTAAAATATTATTCATACAAAGAATAAAAAGACCCAGACCCAGAAATTTGTTTAAAAACCTATTCAATGGCGACAAATTTTCTACCAGAGGACAGAATTGAAAAGTTAAATGGAAGATCTCTGTTTTTATTACAGACTTTAATTTTATATATCAAAATACATAAGCTGTATATCAAGATTTCTCGAATTCAATACTCAAAATGTATGAATTACTATTAAAAATATTAAGATTCGAATACAATATAAATATCAATCATTCAATTCAATGATGTTGTTTAATCAACGAAAAAATAAAGTAAATAAAGATACATTATCGTATCTTTGAGATAAAATAGGTCCAACAATTATTAAAATAGAACTGAACTCAAAAAGTTATAATCAATTAAAAAATGTATAAAAACTAACGTTTCGATTGTGACACGCTGGCTTCTAAATTCGGTAAATTGCCAGAACAGTCCATACTCGCATTGTTTGACTTAATTCGTTTGTTTGAATCTAAAATATAAGATTAAATATTCGAACATTAGTTTAATATTTGTTTATTGAATGTTATATATTTCAAACTAGTACGCTAATTTGCAGCTTTATTGAGTAAATTTTAATAGTCACAGAGACATCTATATAGAAGGCCAGGCCAAAGTAGCAACTTTTATCCTAAATAATACTTTGTTACCTGACACGACATAAATTTTTTTCTAAAACGTTCTGATCAGTTTTTATATTTGTTTTCTAATCATTAATGTATTCTTAACTACTATGCTGATTCGCAGCTCAATTGAGCAATTTTAGAAAGAATCAATGAAACTTCAAAGCAGTCGGAGAGGCCATAGTACCAAAATACGATGCAAACATTAATTGGTTATCTGATGATAACATTTTTTTTCTAGAACGTTCTGATGAACTGCTCTAATTGAATAATGATTGTTACAGTATTATAAAGTAATATGCTGATTTGGAACTTAATTAAGTGAATTGACAAAAATTTTACACGAAAATATAATCAGCGGACCAGGCCAAAGTAGCAACTTCGATCCCAAATAGTACTTTGTTACCTGATATGACAAAATATTTTCTAGAACGTTCTGATCAATTGTTATAATTAGTTAGAACAATTGTTTGTTTTATAATTTTATATAATGTGACTATTTAACTTTATATTATTTTCCTTCCGTTTACCTTTTTTACCACTGTTTGCTTTTCCGGCAACATTCTGTGTTTTTGTTTTCACTTTTGCTTCTTTTCGTTTGTTACTTTGATCAGATTCATTTGATTCCGACGAACTTTTGATCATCCTTTTGCAGCCTGCAAATGTTTCATTCATTACTTTATTAGTCTATTCAAAACTCATTTAATTCCAAATGAAAAAATTTATATTATATACATATGTTCTTATCGTTTATAATCTGTAAGAAATAAGATTGAATCAAAACGTACCTTTTTTTTCGAAAGGCATGATTTTTGTTGCCTTTGAAAAATCAGTGCCCTGTGTAAGCGTCTAATTTTGTATTATAAATTTATGTAACACTGTTTTATTTTTTCATCAGTTTTCAATTTTTTGCCTGTGTATTATTGTGGTTCGGGAGTTGGAATGTTTGTTGTCTGCAGCCCTGGTGTTGATGGTGACATCCACTAGTACCACTGCCAACTTAGTTAACGCGGGTAATTTGAATTTTTAAAATGAGTGAAAGGAAAAGTCACGCAATATTGAAATTTCATTAGATAAAACAAAATCAATAATTCAAAAATCATTATAAAAGTTTACCAGACTAAATGATAACTTTTTTAATATAAAAATATAGTTCCTCATTTCTATATACAATTATTATATATATAATTATTAGTGATTATAAAAATGCACGACACTGCTCATTTATAAATTAATTAACACTTAATAATTTATAACCAATATTAAATATAGATTATATTACATAATATATAAGTAATTATATATCAATTAATTGAAAATTAATCAAATATTAATCAATTGATTGAAAATTAATCAAATATTGATCAATTGATTGAAAATTAATTAAATAAAATTTAATTGATTAAAAATTAATTGAAGATAAATCAATTAATTGAAAATAAATTCATTATAAAAAAATTGATTTGAAATGAATAAATAGTTCAATCAATTAATGTTTTTTCATTAATTTAATTTAATCATTAATCAACGATTACGATTTTGCCCAACACTGGTAAGACGTCACCTGCGAAGGTGTTTATTAAACGTTATTCGTTAGCGATTCCCACGGGTACTTTTACTTTTCGTCGTTTCCGTTCAATTTATCAAACATGGCCATTATGACTGAAAGTACAATTTTTGAGCCATCGCCACGATCAATTTGCAAAACACAATGACGCTTTGGCGCTGTTGACAGTCGGCGTTTGATCATTCGCGTGAAAAACTTATGGAATCGCTGTCCACGTTCGCCAATGTCGAACATGCTCCACGTGGGCAGTGACTAATGGCTTTCCTTAAGCGTGGATGGATCAGCTGTAGCTACGAATGGGATACGCGCTCATAGTAGAAAGAATATCCACGCCAGATAATCTCAATATCAACCGTATTCTCTTCCACAGGCGTATAATCAAAAGTACCGTACGTTACATGAAACCGCGTGCGACCTTTTCAAAAACATTACACAGTCTGTGAAACAGTAACGATTTTGAACACTTACCACTGTCGATGAGCTGGTTTTTTCACTGTTGTTGTTTTCCAGAAGGGGAGCACTGCTACTTTTGCCGGTCAGTTCGACGTTAAGAGGTGTAGACTTCAGTTGCAAGCTTGCTGCAGATGGTGAAGAGGGTGCTCGAGGTGGTGTGTCTAAAAGTTCGCCAGAACTTAGAGAGCTACTGGCTGCTTGACTTAAACCTGTCACAGAAATAAACATTTCGGTATCAAAATAAATTACTCTGTACATTCAAGTTGTCATAGCAGTCAGATTGGGAGAGATTCAAATTGGTCGATTATTATTTGAATAAAATATTAATATTTTTCCATAACAATGGTAATTTGTTGAATCGCGTAGTATACATGCTATTGCAGTCTTACACGTGACGTTTTCGATGTAGTGTCATTGTAAAAGTGAAATACCTTTTTTATTTGTTCGGGTCGACCATTTTTTGAAACAAGCATTCAATTTCTTAGAACCACATGTACTTTCATGTCGTTGTGTAAAAAATTTATATTTTCTAACTAACTAAAATGAAATGTTCAAGTGAACAAAGTTTTTAATTCTATAACAATCAATATTTTGCTATAATAACCATCAAGAAGATAATAAATAATAGAAAAAAAATTGTACCTAGAGGTAAGTTGCTGGGTCTGGAAGCTTTCATTCTAGGTAAAGAGTCATCGAGTCCGCTACTACTGTCGACTGGATCTTGAAAATATTGGTCGCTGTCGAGTTTTGTTTGCGTGTGCACGCTCTCTCTTTTAATCCAAACATCTTGCGAATTCTTATCGAAACGACTGTTAAGCTTTGATGGACGACGTCGAATTTTCTCCCACGTTTCTTTTCGGTTACATTTGTTCAACATAGGAGCTGTGGGAATGAATCAATGTTTTAGTTGAATCAAATGAAAGGGGATAGAATTTCATCTATCAGTTCATTTGGAATAATTCATTACTTTTATTAGAACGGCGATCAGTGCTACGGGGAGGACTTGCAGTACCAATTCCACTTTCCAAGGGTGACGTTCGGTCGATTGAGTGTGGGGATATGCTTCCCGACGAGATCTCGTCCATGCTTTGCAGTAAGTCTTGGGATGATGATGATGACCTGTTATCATCGTCAACGGTGCCTTGAGGAGATTGATCCATCGCAACATCTCCATGCAATGACCCGTTATCTATATGCAAATCAACTAAAAACATTCAAATTGTTATGTGTTGTATTTTTGTAATGTTTCTATCAATGTCTTGGAAGATCAATGAATTTTAAAGAGAAAATTAACCCTTGGAGGTTACCTACTTCGAAATTGAAATGTGCGCTATGCGCTATTGTGTAGATGGAATAGATTAACTCAATAAATACACAATTAATATGTGTTGGTTAATAATATTTAGATATTGTGTTTGGATGCGATATTTGTGTATTGTATCTCATTAGTATTTGCTTATTATCCGCATTTATATACATTTCAATACCAATAATTTATGTTTATTTTTTTCATTCTATGTTAAAGATTTGACACAAATATTTATAATGAAAAAAAGAGACTTTTCCTTGTTAATATCTATTAATAAGATTAATTGAGATATTGATTCTAATGTTCTATTTAGGAAATATTTATTAATTTCTACGTATGAAAACATTTTATTTGAAACAAATTGTGACATTACTCACACATTGAAAATAATTGATAAATCGGCTGATGCAAATTTGCACCAAGTTATCTCATAAGCTGACTCAAACGAAGTGTGACCTTTAAAGATTGAAAGTAAAAAAAGAAATATAGGTGAAATTTTACCTCTTGGAAAATCGCAATCGCTGACCCAAGTAAAGCTGCTGCTTCGTGAAATTGCAGGAGATGTTTGAGTAGCAATGTCTGAACAAGCGGTAGAATCCATCGGGGGACTGCTAGGACAACAGGATCCAGGACTACTACGAATCTTCGATAACAGAGATTGAAGAGACACTGGTAGCTATTGAACAAGAAATATTACATTGATTATTTAACAAAATTAACAATCAAACAAATATCGAAACTACCTCTGATTGAATAAAAATGCTTTTGAAAAATTCTTCTTCAGTTTACTACTATTTTCTGATACCAAACGTTTTTTTTACATACCGAAACAGATTTACTGCCATGATCATCTGCATCGAGACACTTGGAACTATCATTTTTCCTGGTCTTCTCGCCATCCGACCACGAGCGATCTGACTGCATGAAGTCGCAGTTGACACCGATATCATTGACCGCTGATCTGCCATTGTACCATTTGTTCACCTCGACAGGACTAATCCTCCCAATGTCCTTATCCGATTCCGACAGTCGTTTAGCCGTGACGTCAGATCTCAAAGTTAAAGGCGATACCGATCTCTTCTTAGAAACGTCATCTTTGCAAGAACTGCTGCTCTTTCTCTCATCCGCCAACCTTCCGTTGTTCACTTTCAGCATATGTTGATCCGGCAATGAGGAAACTCTGACTAGAACTGCACCGTTGTCACTCTCGTTACAAACGGAATTTTGTTTTTTGCGAAAATTTTGGATCTTCGAGAAGGGGCTCCTTTTGTCCTCAGTCGGAGTCGTGGGAGCCGATCTATGATTATTATTTTCCAACGACTTGGACCTCGTGATATCCGAATCACAATCGCCAACGGAACAGTAGTCATCCGAGTCAAGATCGATTGTTTTCTCGCGTTTCATCTTTTGCCTGAGCAAAAATCTTCGTCGTTTTTGGTTGACCGTCAGGCTCAAGGGTAGGCTCATCTTCCTATCCTGTCTCGGAGGAAGCTTCGCAGTAATTGGGATCTCGTAATCCATAATCCTAAAATTCTTTGGTTTCATGTTCTGATTGTTTTGGAGCTGGGAGACGTCGACGGGGAGGCTGGAACTGTTTCTTTTGCACAGCATCAAATCTTTGGCCGAGTTTGAACTCAAGTCGCAGTTTAATTCACTCGGTTCAAGGCCAAAGAGAACGTCCTCAAGATTCTCCGGGAGACTTCCGCTGAGACGGTGTTTCTGGCGTAGGAGTTTGTCCGTCTGGTTCTCGCAGTCGAAGTTGAACTTGGACAGCAGGGCGGCGTCGTTGGATTCATTTTCCGACTCGCCACTGTCGGTGATGCCGAACTCGTTGAGCAGCTCCTTGTAGTCCACGTGTCCGTCGCTCTGCCTGGGCTCGTTCTTGTTAAGAGTCGCACAAGTCAGGTCCCTAATTTCTTTGGCAATAATGGTGTTGAACTCGGCGAGGATCGACTCGGACCACTCATGGTAATCGCGCTCATTACCACCGTTCTCTCGTTTCAAATTACCGCCCGTCTTCGCTGGCACCTGCAGCAACAGCTGATCTTTGAACGCACACTCTCGGATCTTCGTGTTGTGCGGGATCTTTGGCTTCTCGATGATGTGCAGCGGGGTCGAGGGCACGGACTCTATAAGCTCTCCGATCTCTTCCTGCGGATGAAAAATTTGAAATCATATTATTACAGAACCGGTGGGATCAACTTAAAGCGAAAAATTAAATCTAATTGAAGACAATCGTTTAAGAGCTTGTACGATGTGGATGTTCTCACGACTAATTTTCCATTGGCTCGGGTACACCGGAATAAAGATCGTAGATTAGATGGCGATTCTTCGGTGGGTATATGTTAATCCAACGTGGGGTTATTATTTTCGAGCCGATGAATTTATGATTGTAGTCGTAAAAAAAATTCACAAATTGACTATGATCGATATATCGATTTGTTAAGAATGTCAGGATTAAAATTCAAAAAAGGATTGTTCTTTTTTGTCACTGAGGATTCATAATAAGAAAATCTTGTACTTTTTTTCAGTATCACAGTAAAAAATAATTTTTTCTAATATATGTTTCATAGAAACATCTCATTTTTATCTCAAGGAAGAGAATATTGTATACTTTAAGTTATTTATTTTTACTTTTTCAAGGGATTTTCAGAAATTGTAAATAAATGAAATAAATGAATTAAGTAAATAAAAGTATACTCTAGAAAGAGCTTGTTTCAAATTATTATAACATTGACATTTTTCAATCAAAGTAAACGCTTTTAAAGACTGAAAACTGTATCTTCAGAATTTGCTATAACAAATATAAAAAGTATATTTTTTAATCCTTAAGTGTATGCCATTGAATTAAAAATCTTGCAATATTGGAGTCAGATAAATGGATGTTTAATTTGTAATCACTCATATAGATTTTTCAATTTTCAATTAAAATTTGTTAAACACAATATTATCAAAAAATTGCACTGTTTTACATTAGAAATTTTTCTACCAGTGAAACTTCAAAACATTGTATTTTGAAAGACGAACCCTTAACTCTCGACGGATTATGCCATAAGTAAAAGAGCAAATCAGTTGAAATTCACAGTATTATCTAATTGACAACTTCTCAAGGGATCATAGCAAAAATTCAGAAGAATTTATGTTATGCAATTTTTTCTCTGAAGTGTCGATTCAATTTTTAAAATTTTACTTCTGCCATCGTCTCAAAAATAACTTCAATTGACTACTGTGTAACAAGTTTAAAAAAAATAGGTACAAAAAAATCAGATTTTCTTCCGACCTAATAAGATAAAGTAAATGGAACGAATTCTTTTTTATCGACAAAACGTAGCAGCTGGTGCATTAGTCAACACCGTAAATCCGATAAACGATCGGGTAATAAGCAAAAGCCGGGCGTATAATGACTGGTTTGTATAAATTCGCGGTCGATGAGCGGGCCCCTCGTCTCTCGTGAATGGGTGAATTGTGGGCGGCGAGAACGCGCGATGATTAAAGCGCTTCGACGTTTTCTGAGAGCGTTGTGCTGTATACCAGAACAACAGACATAATTTAAACTGCGACAAGACAGACATATTATACTCAAGCTTATGCAACAAAATTCAATCCCACAGTGGAGATCTGTTGAATTTGGTCTAAACGGGGGCGCAAAGTCCACTTAGTGCTTGTAAACCGTGCGTTACGGGAGTTATTAATTAATGTTTCACAAGTGACGAGTGTCCTTTGTCTCCACTACCGCACCCATCGTTCGTATATAAGTACTTTCACGTAGATCATCAACTACCTGTTCTCTTTTTACAGTATTTTCTTTTGTCGCTTCTCAAGTGTTGAATATCAAAACACTTTAAGCTGAAAAAAGTTGCCACTCGTCAGAATGATTACAACAAAAAAATCCCTTCAAGATTACACACTCATAGATGTATTGTATTTTATATATTTGCTAAAAGGAGAACAAAAAAAATCTCTAAACTGATTCATCAACGAGCCCAAATACGAAAACAAATACAAACACGATAACTAACTTTTTTAACTATTTTATGAGCACGACCCTTGTTAGTGAAACAATCACGAAATTTAATTTCAACTCGAAGGGAACAAAAGTCACCTATTGTATAGTATAAACAGAACTACTAAGCTCGTTATAAGTATAAATTTTAATAGAATAGACAATATGTTTACGTGGCATTGTGCGAGAAACAGAAATGCATGGTTGTATTATAAATTCATCAACACACATTACCAAAAACTGAAAAATCCAGCGTGAACCGAAAACCTTTTTTGATATTTCAATTTATCGGACTTAATCTTCATGAGCGCGATGATCAGTCGAGATTTAATGAGAACACGTGTAGGCGTTTACAAGCCTGTACACATTCTCACATATCGGAGGTTTGTCGATTTTGATAGCGAGATATCAGAAGGTAATCAAATTACCAGAGGCTTCATATTAGGAAAACAAAGATGCGATAGATTTTTCTCAACACGGACAAAAATACATTTCAAAATATATATTTTACATCCCTACATTTTCTATATTTAAAATATATTTGTGTATATTCTACATATACATCATTTATAAATTATTTATAAAGCGGAATTTATTTAAATTAATAAAATCTAGAATAAATATCAATTTTATCAAAAAATATGTCATACATGAAAAATATAAAATTAAAATATAATGTTCCTATAAAGAATTTATAAAACGCATATCTTTATTTTTATATATGGATAATATTTATTATATATTTTTAGTGATTATATTTTCTTCCGTGAGAGAAAAATTTTTGTGATAAATTCAACCTATAGGTTTAAAAAGGTAAGATTTTTCTATTTAGGTAAAATATTTCTCACTCTGAAATCTTGATAGAAATTTCGGAATCAATTCGTGGATACTATCAATAACATCTACGAATTCAAAACCAAGTCTGACTATCCCGCGAAACTGAACGTCTTATGTAGAAATTTGAAGAATTTAAAATGCAACATTATATATCCGATCTTGAAGAGGCGTGTGCTCGAGAGGTGTGTGCGACATTTAGAAATGAAAACGCGAAGGTCTCGATCAGCTGCGGCGATCTCGCGCGAGAAAATAAGGTAATGTGACCGAGAACATAAAGTACATTTACGCTTCTCTTAAATCGGCGCGCATTTTTTCTCTCTCGCTTTTCAAATGGTCTGCTCGCACGAATCCAAAAGCACGTTGGGCGTCGGCGATATGCGATCAAGGTGACTGGGAAAGTGCTTCACTGGAACGTTCCAGAAAGTGAATACAATTTTCGGTAGGCTCTTTTGTCATTGCTCTTTGTCGATTAGTTGGTCGCGGATAAGTTAATTCCGTAGGTTGAAGGTGGGTTCTAGCTGGAGAGCGCCGACGTTTCCTTTCACTGAGTATTCATCGATAAGATTTATGCGCAGCAATTTTCTGAAGAGCTCTTATCGGAATCATTTGATTATCCGCGATCTTCGGAAGGTTCGCGCCGAATCCAGGTCAAAGATTCCCACGATCAGACGTTGAAACTCAGCGATCGCGATGAAAAATCTAAAACTGATCCGGTTTCGCCGATTTAGCTTCTCTTCTCTGGTAGTTCGTTTCAGCGGAGTCATAAAAAAAGTAACGGGAGTGCTAGAAGACACACGATTCAACCAGGAGAAACTGCGCAATACTCATGAGAAAATTTGCGAGATGTTCAGATACACAAGACGTTTTCTCGGCTCGATCAATCATCGGTGTAAAAATCATGCAGTTCTGCTCTTGATATTTGATAAACACTAGCCATCGATCAGTCTTTTCTAGTGTCGTAGTTTATTCGTATGTTAAAAAACAAACACCCAATCTTGGATAAACAAACACAAACAGATAAACAATAACAACTGAATCCTATCCTATCTTATCCTTCCTTCTTCCTGAAGAGAAAAAGTTGATGACCAAAAAGTGAATTGGATCATGTATCAATGAGAATCATTAATTGCATCTCATTCATTCACTATCGTCCCTTATTTTTCATTGTCCAATCCATCGGTGTGCAAATTAAATATTTTTTAGTTTTCCAACAATAATGGAAAAAACTATATACGACTACCTACTAATATATTAATTGCCGCACGAATAAAAATATATTTCAAAATATATTTTAGAAATATTTGAAATATATCCGTATCCATTTTACATATAACTTATTCATAAACTATTTATAAAGCGGCAATAAGTTTATATAAATAAAATATGAAATAAATATAAATTTTATAGAAACAATATATTTAAACGTATATTTTTGTCCCTGTGGGTTTTTGTTAAATCATTTTTTGTTATAAAAAAAAATATTCATTCTTCAGTAATAAAAATTTTATGGTATTTTATTAATTTTTAAATCATCAAAATTATAACAATCTATTAAATTATTATTAACTTTTTCTCTCTAAAAAAATTTGTGTCATTTTCATTATATATTGGAAACTTAACACTATTGAAAAATTACATTTTGTGAGAGCTAAGTTGTGTTGAACTGTTATGTTACCCATTGACTGAAACGTCTGGGAAAATCGTAGAGGCACCAAAATTGTTGACACGAAATTCAGCACAAGACCGGACGCATCGCATCGTACGAGCGTTTAAGTGGTGACTGACGAGCTGGTCACGACGTTGCACAATATAAACGAAGCCGAAGGAAATGCATCCCAAGACCACGTGCCACTGTGTGGGCAAAAAATATCATCAAACGAGCCAATAAAAATCTGCATTTCTATCGATGTGGCAAAGCACTGCTGCATATTACCGAACCCGCTTGCATACATTATGAAACTCATTTGTCTCGTCAATACAATTTTGGATTCTACAATTTTCGTATCCCCCAAAAAATATACTTATTGTCAATCAGACGTTATTATCCCTTTTCAAAAGTCAAGCTCAATTTTCGTTATCTCAAAAATCATAATTTCGATTGTCACTGTTACGGAATTATTTTTTTTTTTTTTTTTTTGAATTTCAAAATAAAACTCGAGGCAAATTGTCGCCAAATTTATTTCACTAATTTGAAATGAATTATTTTCGACGCGTCTTGCAAACGCGCCAGTAAAAATTTAAGGGACCATAAAATCGTACTTGGAAACTATTCTGAATCCATTTATGATTGGATACACGTATGTCCTCAATCTTTGGCAAAAATCCAACAATGTTATCGACTCATCAAATTAAAATATTCAAATAAGCGCAAATTCTATATTTTACGCCCTTTGCGATTACCGAATAACATGGCCGGCTGGTCGCACATAAAACACGCCTTGGAGCAATTCAAATGCAACCGTCGATAAAATAATAATATTTTGATCGCGAATTCGGGATTACCGTTTGATATCGTACGCTGTAACCTCGTTGCAAATTTTATCAGTTTCCTTGAAACGCCAAGACAAATCATAATTAAGATCAAATATTTTACGGCGTATCGATTCCATGGTGAAAGTGCATGGTTATTATCGGCAGAAACCTTTTCGACGGTGTAAAAAAATCTGACAGGAAGAGCGAGCGTGATGATTTGAACCGCAGAATTTTGGACACGACTCTCAACCCAAAGAGCAACTTTTATTTTCAATTTTTTGTTTTGTTCTTATACATTCTTTTGTCAACTGTAACGGTAACAAATGAAAAGGCAAAATAAAAATGATGTTGAATTCACGATGATAAATGCACGAGTTAATTGATAACAATAAACGAACGTCGTTGCAAATTAATTGAAAGATTAATGACCCGAAAAATGTAAAAGCAACGTGTGATAAATGGACCCGCTAAATCGACCAGTCGCTTTGATATACATTTTTGTGTGCTTGGAATCACATCAGGAGCGACTGGAACATCGTTAATTCGTGCGCGTTAGCGGTGATTTAACAAGAGAAGAACAGAGGAAGTTGGGCCCTTTGGCGATCGCGATCAAAAGTTTGATTCAAAAAGGCACGGCGATGTAGAACGCATTCATCATTCGCGTAGCTACGGAGTTAAACTTGTTTTGAATGGTGCGTCGTAAATAATTTTATGTTACTCCCGGGCGATCGACTGCATGATTAATACTTCCTCACGCAGGTCTAGGAATCAACGCGCTCCATCGCATTAACGTTGCGGGTGTGATAAAACGCCCCTGACGAATTAGACCACTCCGACGCACGTACGATCACTCATCCCCCTTTTTATCGATTTAGCTAAATTAGACACATATTTCATTTTATCCTCTGACCAATTCATTTGTTTCTACATTTCAATCTCACTCAGGCAAAACGGACATTACAACGACAATAAAAAAGGTAAAACAATGAATGAAATCTAAGTCAATAATTTATCATTTTTTCAGCCTGGAAAAAACACGTGTTTTTCTTTCTGTGATTACTTTTATTGGAGCACATAAATTCTTGTTTCTAGACGTAAAAAGAATTAGTATCCAGACGATTTTTTTACAGAAAATACGAAAGATATATTCTTCTTTTCTTTTGATTTTATAATGTTAAATATACTTTCACTTTTGGACAAACTGTTTTTCCTTAATCAACAACATATTATAGGAAAATATTTCGGTGCGAATTTTTATTCTCTCATTTCTTATTTTTAAATTCTGCAATTAAAATATGTTACATCCCACAAGAACAAAAATATACGTGTAAATATATTTTAGTTTTATATTTTTCGTATAAGTATAATATATCTTTTCGATAAAATTTATTGTAGCTTTATAAATAATTTATAAATGACTTACGTGTAGAATTTATACGAATATATTTTTTAAATATAAAAAATATATTTCGAAATGTATTTTTGTCTGTGTAGAGGATAAAAGTCAACTCTACGAGAAACATGAAAATGTTTTCGTGTTTAGGGTCAGATTAAAATTTTTAATCATTATTTGAATAAGATATTGATACTTTTTCAGAAACAATGGCGGTTCTATAACAATCAACATTTTGCTATAACAATCTCCCGTACGGAACGTACTCGTCGCAGCAACGTAGCTTCTTGGTGGATTTTTGGGAGACGTGGATATTCGGTAGAATATTGGTGGATCTTCGTTGTAAGAATGATGATGCTACGTTGATATGTCCATTTCCGTACGGGCTTGAACATACTTTCACTTCTAGAAAAACCCTTTTTGCATACCTATATAACTGCTACATTATATAGGAAAATATTTCAGTTCGAGAGTTTTTATTTTCATACATTATTTTTAAATTCTTTCATTCTCAAAGTGATAAATTCTTGCGAAAAGGAATTGAAGAAAGGTTTTTGTTTTGAACTCGAAAATTGCCGGTATGAATCATATTAATTTTTTAATTTCGTAGAACGCAGCACATAGTGGAAAAATGTTGAAGCTCGCCGGTTGAAAGAGCACGAAGTTGCGTGCAGAGAGTTCTCAGGGTAATTTTCACCGTGGTCACCTTTAAGTTATGGTGCTGCGGGACATAAAATATAACAATGTTGGGATGATAAAAGGGCGACATAAGGCCAGCGTGTCGCGAGGTCACGTAGCGAGCGCGTATTCGTCAAACGCGAACACATGCTATCGCGCGGCGTTGCGAAGCGACAGTCACGAGCGCGACCGAACCGCGAAGTGTTGGCTTGACGCGATAAATCATACCGGGGAGATAGCACCGGGCGCCGTGGCACGCACGCGGCTTAATACGGGCGGTAGTTTGTAACGTCATGCGGCGTTATTAATTGCGCTCGTTCCGCGCGCTCTCAATCCCGTGGGCCCGTCCGCTCCACAAAAGCCCCTGAATAATGCCGCGACTGCGATACGCAACGCGTTGAATTAATCTTTCACTCGCTCCGCGACGAACAAACACATTTTTTTCGTTTATAATGCGAGCAATAAGTGCACATATCAGCCACTTGTCGCGAGCATTTGTTCATCCTCCGGTGTGGTTTGTTACTCAACATTCATCCTCGTCCTTTTTTTTCATACACTTTCAATCTCATTTTCTTCTAATTTCTTCATACCTTTATTATACCTAATTTATTATTATACTTTTTTCTTTTTCTTCCCAAGATAAAGTCATGGATGAAAATGTAGTCTGAAAATATAAAAATACATATTTCTGTTTCTGTAAATATAGTTCTGGCAATATGCAAGATATTTCGTTCATATTTTTTTTATACATTTCATTATATGAATCGTATGGTAAAATAAGACATATTGTCCATGTATCATCAATATATCTGGAACATAGTATTTTTAGCAAATGATTTATTGACAGTATATTGATTATACGTGTTTGAGTATTTTTAATATATGGACTATATATTGGCAATATATTTCCAATTTTCAAAAACATTCTACACGGAGAGAAAAGTTTCTATAAAATTTACTAAACTATTCAATAATTTCAGTAAAATCGTGCGACGATAATTTTACTGAATTTTTTAATGATTTATGTTGAATTTTGGTTTTATACATTGGTTACTGAACAGTTCAGTATAAAGTAGTAACTTATATAATTTTTATAGAAACTTTTCTCTACTTGTATACGTTGTTGATGTATTGTCTATGTATGGTCAAAATCTTGTCAATATATGCTCAATATATGATTTCTGAAATGATATACCCTCACGGATGAAAATATATCCGCCAAAATATATGGGCGATTCTCTAGAACCTTTGACTTGGGCTAATTGAAAAAAATAAATTTCAAATCAATAGCACAACTGTGCCATGATGTTTTTTATGTTTCTTTTTTCATAAATAAATGTTTTCTAACGTGGAACATCAAAATATTTAATGCGCATAGTTTTTAAATGAAAAAAAAAAAAATTTTTTTTTCACAATGAGTTGAAAATTTTTTCAAAAATTCGTGCAAAAAAATCATGCATCAGATTTATTATAAAAATAATGGAAACTGTTCCAAGAAAACATAATTAACATTATTGCTTGAAAAAATATTAACATATTCGAGATACGCATCTCTCGGTTAAGCTTTGCCTCTGCAGGTAGGCTTGCGTCGACTTCTCATTTTGCTCACATCATTTTCTTGCCTCACTCGGAACAGAGATTTTTCTGAATATGTTCTCCAGTTATTAAACAGCTGCCGCTGCTCTGCTTGACCTCGCACTTTTACCATTGCCTCTTCCTCTGCCTCTTCCTCTGCCTCTCCCTCTCCCTCTCCCTCTCGTACTTTGCACTGTCAAAATGCCTGGATCTTCGTCCAAAATCATAATAGGATCCATTTCTATGCCTGGTACTTCGTCCGCGTTGGAAAAACTGCCGGTGCTTTTTCTCTGCCTCTGCCTCTTCCGCCTCCTCTACCTCTTCTGT